>SZWC01006191.1:30346-79541 GCA_023375785.1 Penium margaritaceum
TCTCTCTCTCTCTCTCCCTCTCTCTATCTCTCACTCTCTCTCTCCTTCTCTCTATCTCTTTGCACTCTTCTTTTGCTACTTGCTTTGCACTCTCTACCCCCTCCCCCTTCTATTCTCCTCTCACATCACCCCTCTCTTGCTCCCTCTTGCATTTTCTTTCTCCCTCCATTTTCACTCTGCCTTCTCTCAAGTCTCTTTTTCCTCTACCTTCTTCACTGTCCCTCTCTCCCTCTCTTCCCATTCCCTCCTCTCTCTCACCTCCTTTTCCTCCCCCTCCGTCTTGCTTCCCTTCGCTCTGCTTTCTTTGCCCTCTCTCTACTCTCTCCTCACTCTACACTTTCTCTCCTCTACGCCCCCTCCCCCCTTTCCCCTCTCTATCTTTCTCCCCTTCTCACCCTCTCTCTCTTCCCCTCTCCTCTTGCTACCCCTTATTGCTTTCTTTGCGCTTTGTGCCCTTCCCATCCTCTCCCCCCTCTTTTTCTCCCTCCTTCCTTTTGTTCTCTCTCCCTCCTCTCCCTTTTCCTCCCTCTCTCTCTCTCTCTCTCTCTCTCTCTCTCTATTGCTCTTCTTTTCTCACCCTTCTACTCATCCCCTCCCACCTTCTCTCTTCCTTTCTCTTTGCTGTGTCTCTGCCCTATCTCTGATNTCTCTCTCTCTCTCTCTCTCTCTCTCTCTCTCTCTCGCTCTCCCATTCTCTATTGCTCTTCTTTTCTCACCCTTCTACTCATCCCCTCCCACCTTCTCTCTTCCTTTCTCTTTGCTGTGTCTCTGCCCTATCTCTGATATCTCTGCTCTTTCTAAATTCTTTGCTCCCCCTCCCCTCCCTCCTCTCACCCACTCTTCTCCTCTCTAATTCTCTCTCTTGCCCAATTTGCGCTCTCTTTCCCCACTCTGCTTTCCTTTCCCTATCTGCCCTCCTTACCCTCTTCTCTCTGTCTCTCCCCCTCCTTTCCCTCTCTCCTTTCTCCCTTCTCCTCCCTCTCTTTCTCTCTCAATCTTTTTATCTTTATTTTCTTCTCCCTTTCTCTTTCTCCCCCTCTTCTGCCTCCCCCTCTCTTTCTTTTCCTCCCTCTTTCTCTACATCCCTTTTTCTTCCTCTCTTTCACTCTCTCTACCTCCCTCCCTCTCTATCCATCCCTCTATCCCTCTCTCTCTCCCTTTCTCTCTCACCCTCTCTCTCCCTCTCTTTGTCTTCCTCTCTCTCGCTCTATCCCTTCTCTCTCTCTCCCTCATCTCTCTCTCTCTTTATTTCTCCTTGTTTTCCTCTCTCCTTCCTATCCCTCTATTTCTCTCCCCTCTCTATCTCCAAACACTCCTAATTCAAGAAGGTCTCAAATGGAAGATTGTGATATACATATAGAACGTGTTGGTACCATTTTCTGTGCAAATTTATTAACTATCTGCTTCCTCTAACGGAAAATGTTTGATGAATGAAGTTTGATAAGAATAAAGGTGAGAAAAATTTTGCATCTCCTTCGGAAAGTGTATTCTAATATGTTTATGGTCCATCTTTGATTGGCTGATATTGCTTGACGTTTTGTCGATCAAAAGTGAAAATCATATTCATGTATTTGTCGTCATTCCACATATACCATCAAGCTACAATCAAAACAGGGTTCTTTTTACAAATGCAAACATTTCTCAAGGATGCTTGTATTAATTTCTGCCAATAAAATGTTTCTTTCAGTCACATTTCACACTGGAAAATACGTCCAGCCCAACATATAGTTGACCTAAACAAGCTCGCAATTTATTGGTCTTGCATGAGGAAATGCGATGTGGCCATCGACGACTCACGATTAACCTGCACCAAGCAGTCACGATTTCAAACTTCATATCATCTAGGTAAATGATTTTACTCTATCGATTTTTCATCTCAAAATTGTTAGGTTTGCTATCTTCACCAAGAAATGAAACCTAAACCCTAAACCCTAAACCCTAAACCCTAAATACTTCATGCATTTTAGTATATGTAAAGGTTTGCACACTAAATGCATGATAAGTGCACTACCACACTCTTTTTGTGTGCACTCACCACATACACTACCTTGTACACTTAGAGCCCCTCTAGACCGTCTAATGAGTATTGGAGCAAAAGAACAGGATAACCATTTTGAAATGAAAACTTTTGTGAGTAGCTTGCCGTTAAGTGTGCCATGGACTCATAAAATGGGTGACAGTCAAACAACAGTTGCACATCAATTTTACTAGCAGACAATCTAGATAACTTAGCCAAAATGGACTTCATAGACAATTTATGCCTTTGTTTCCTTATTACATCTTACAACATGTTTAACTTCAATCTCTACCTCCCAACGATGACCCTGACATTGTGCATTTTGACAAAAATGCAAAATTATTCAAGCTAAAAATGAATATGTTCAATGAAAAAGGAATAACTCTTCAAACACGGAATGATCTTCCCCAAAATTGAAACTATGAACAGTGTTTATGAGACACATGGTAAGCATTTTGTAATACAATTCTGTTTCCTACGTAGGACAAAACACACATTTGATTCCATCAATCATATCATTAAATGATAAGAACTACAAAATACTTGAATGTATCATTTTGTGAAAATGAAGCCCAAAACATTGAATTATGAAGCACTTAAATCCTTATCAAGTGAGAACTATTTACACATATAAGACAACAAACCCAGATTTTTTAGGACACAAGACAGTAAACCCGTATCGAGTGCACTCTTGGTGTATTTTGAAATGTAGACCAAGTTGCACTCTCCACATACATCGGGCCCACACACTTGGGTTCTTCCCAAGAAGAGAAACGTTTTGCCATAAAAGACAAAATCAAAGATGTGCTAGGACATATGAGACAAATGTGTGCATTGAGTGCATTGCTAATGTTCTTTTATATGGTGACCGAGCACACTTGCCCTATACACTAGTTCCACGAACTGTGGTCCTTCCTAAGGAGAAAGTTGTTTGGTCATGTAAGACGCAGAGGAAGCTTTGCTCTGACATATGAGACAAATGAGCGCATTCAGTGCACCCTTAGCGTAATTTTGTATGGTACATGAGCGCACTTGCCATATGCACAAACCCAACACACAGGAGTCCATTCAAACAAGAGTTTTTTTTCATATAAGACTGAACTACACTCTTCTCATATAGTATGAAAAGAGTTTGAGGTCCTCCCTTAGAAGGGAACACACTCGAGGCATAGATGAGCAAATTGGTGTTTGAAATTTCCCCATTTAACCATACCTTGCGTCTTATTGCCGTTCCATGTTTCGTGTCCCCTTTCTTCCCTCATTCCACGTGCTTGGTGCATCTTGGTGATCAATCGGCAAGTTCGGCATCTCCTCCATCTTGCTCTCTTTCGTTCTTGCTTTTCCTTACTGTCACCTCCCCATAACAAACTCCCTTCAATACACACTCCACAAAATGATTTCTCCCTCACCTCTGCACACGGTTTGGTCCTCTTGTAGTCATGTGCTCATCACCTCTGTTGCTCTATCCCTCACCTTGTGTAGCACCATGCCTAAGCTCAGCCATGCCCGTGCCATGGCCGCTATAGCTGGTTACAGAGCTACACGTGACTAGGCACAAGTCATAGATGGCTTCTCCCGCTCCCCTAGTCGTTCCGCTTCTGACGGCTCAGGTCTTGTTGACGCATCCACAATTCTATCACCTCGATCCGTTGCATCTACAACTGTGAATTATGCCCTCACTACTTGATGTGCTCCTTTCCCACCAGTTGCGCCTCCTCAGCATGATCTTCTTTGAGATCCACATGCTCTCCTCCAAACTGCCATCATCGATGCCCTTGCGGCCCGTCCGGCTCTCGACCACTCCTTTGCCCCGGCTTCCCTTATTAGTCCTATGGCTCATCCCCGCCATGTCAGCTTTGCACGCGGTCCTATGAGAGTGAGCGCTGCCATCGCTTCTGGTGGTGCGATTACTTCCGGTGGTGGTAGCCCCCCAAGGGGTGCTACTGCCGTTGCTAGTGTCGTTGGTGCTTTGGCTGGTACTAGTGGCGCTTCTATTGCTGGCGTAAAAAAGAGCACCATTCCTTCTCGTCTTGTAGGTGGTGCTGATGCTTCCGGTGGTTTTTTTGCTACGGGGGGTGTTTCTTCTATTGGAGGTGCCGTTAACATAGGAAGTGCTGTTGTTTTCAGGGTTCCTACTATTTTTGGGGAGTATGCTACCTCGACTGGGCATGACCTTAGTGGTGGCACTTTACCCGTCGGAGGGCCTCTTGTTGCAAGCAGTCACCCACCTGGTGACCTTCACGCTGCCCTTGCCTGACCGAGAATCGTTTCGATGCTATGATGCTTACGTTGCTTGGCTTGTCACTCTCGGTCTACGATCTTCCACGTAGTCGATGCCTCTCAGCTCTGCTCCTCACCAGGTTTGAAAACCTTGTGTATGTATTTCTGTGCCCCATGTGTGGCCATGGATTTGCAGTGCATGGGGATCCGACGGTTTGTGGTGATCCCTTTATGATGCAAAGACAATCTCCGATGCACGGCCTCCCTCTCCTTTGCCGCACCTTCATTAGTCTCCCGCCGGCTGTCGGCCCATGCATGCTCCAATACCCTCTTTAGTCCTTGCACCTACAGTAGATCAGTGTGACTAAATTTACCACACCTAATTAAGACCTCTATGTTCTTGTTTTCTAGGCCTAGAGTAGGCTTGTAAATTTATGGCCTACGTTTGCCCTTCGAGGGTAGGCCCGGTATGTGCCGCACATTTTCCGGGTCAAGGGGCAAGTTCACCCTGAACCTCGCGGTGCGCCAATGAGCTCTCGCTGGCCAATTGGTGAGGTTGAACTTGTGAGCCCCACTCATAACACTACTGTGTGTTGATACTTGGGCACTTGTAGTTTTTGTTTTGTCTTGCGAAAAACCAGATCGGGACCTTTCATGGTTGTTTGACCACCATTTGAGGCACCGTCTGTAGCATTAGAACCATGGAATCATTCTCATGGTAATGGAGCTATGTCCAGGGCCCAAAGTGCAAGAGAGCTAACTGTACGAGCCAAAAAAGGTGGCTGATGCCATAGGCACATGACTTTGACGAGGGTCAGCAAAGCATGGGAGAGCACATAGGACACAACAGTGTGGCATGTGTGTCAAGGGACAGCGCGCGAGGCTAGGAAGCCTTCGCACATGCCAGGAAGGCATAGGAGAAGACGAGAGCGACGATTCCTACGTCCATGCCCTCTTTCCCTCACCCCGGAGTGTCCATCCGTGATTTTTAGGTTGCAAATAATGGCTAGGAAGGCTAGGGTGGCTGTGCAGGGTCTCAAGACTACCTCACCAGTTTCCTTATAGAGCTTTGGGCTCCCGGGAGAATTCTGGGCCCAAAGTGGGCACGACAAATTGCTGCCAAGATTTGGCTGGCCCTCTTGTCCCCATATGAAGGGCAAGGATGTGTGCTACCACCTTCCCTTAGGCTAGAGAACTGCTAGACATCATTCCTTTGTCATCATGAGCAAAGTAGAGGGCGGTTGCAATGTCCACCTAGTGGGCGTGAACCTCCCCGCCGCCGCCATGGTGAAGCTAGGCCTTGGGTGGCAGGAACTCTCTTCCTTGCAACTGAGCAGCCAAGTGTTTTTTTCTTGGAAGGACCTCTTCTTATCTTAAGCAGCAGATCATTGGTTTGAAGAGTACTACTTAAACCCTCTCTCGAATGCCACAAGTGATCTCGTGTTGCTCCGTGCCTTCAACGCATTCCTCCACGCCATCTTAGATACTCAACTACACGCGTTGTGCCTTTTATTCTTTGGAGGGAAGGGCAAAGATCCATCCAAACCTTGTAGTGGCGCACTTCGACCACATGACGCTTGGAGGCACCCCTCCAGCCAATATGAGGAGCATAGCATGACCCAAGTGGTGACCCTGCAAGGTTGCCTGCGCAACCTCTACCGTAATCCTAGAGGACTAGTTGCCAAATACCACGACAATGCGATGGACATACGCAAATGCCTGCTTGACCTTGGTGCTCTGTGCTCCATTCTTATGTGGCTAGATGTAGTGCTGCTCCACCTTGTCAAACACTATTAGGAGATTTGGCGTGACATGTTTTGTTGCAATCTAGTTTTTGAGTCGAGGGCATTTACCTCTCAACCATCTTCAAGGATCTGTAGAAATATGAATACATTCTTAAGGGTGAAGCTCGTAACATGTTGTCACAATGATGGAACCTAAGAGGTCAACCGTGGTGGCGGTCGTGGTAGCGACAGCGGTAGTGTTCATCAGACACAGTGGTGTAGTTATTGTAACCAGCCGGAGCACTTCTAGCAGAGGTGTCCCACACTCCAACGCCAAATGATGGTGAGGTAGTAGACGCAACAGTAGTAGTGGCAGCAATTGTCTAAGTAGAAGCTGTTTTGTTGGGTCTACTTATCACCCAGAGAGCTTGGAGGACCTCACATGCCTAGAAAAAATGCACTCTTGGCTATAGAGGTAGTCACAATGGGAGACCCTCCTTAGCAGCACTATGTGGAGCAGCAGCCGACCCTAGGGCCATTTGCATACCTTGGGCCCTACTATGTCATGCGGTTTGCCATGACACCATTCCAAGTCCTAAAGTGGGCACGGCGCGTGTACGACACAATGGAGGTTGTGCCCGCTAATGACTCTTAAGTCGTCTTCTAGATCTACACCCACCAGAGCCCCAGCCAACGACTTAGCTTTCAGATCCGCGATTTGGGTATACACATGTGATCAGATCGCATACATTTCCCATGCACATATGTTTGCTTGACACAGCATCCTCACATCATATGTCTTTGCATCGTCATTTCTTAGCATCGTTGTACGCTACGCCTCATATGCATGGTGTTTCTCTTGGTCTTCGGAGTTGCTAAGGGTTGAGGGCATCAAGACAGTGACACTCTAAGCGCCTGCTGCAATCATGTGGTTGACTAGTTTCCTATACGTCCCTCATCTCAAGATGAACGTTTTTTCGGGAGGGCAATTAGACAGGCAAGTGGGTATGTCTACACTTATGCATGATCATAAGTGCACGATCTATGGTGCAAATGATACACTGCTGGCTGACGAGTTACTACATGACTTCATGTTATACCACCTCACACTGTTTCCTTTCTTTCCATCAAACCAAGCAGAGGCACATCTAATGACCATAACGGGCCTATAGCATGTTGATCTCTTGCACTAGCAATTGGCACACATCAATACTGAACTCATCATCAAACAACTAAAACATCGACCTGCTCATGTCCTGAATCCCAAAGGCTATCCGCACGATTTGAAGGCAACGGCTTGCCATGAATGTAAAGAAGGTTAAGCACACCAACAGAGTCTTGTCTCATAACAAGCAAGCAAGGAACCACTGGAACTTGTGCATGCAGATCTCACACGACCAATGCATGCCCCCTCGGTGCAGTATGTGTCACATAATCTACTGATAGTGACGGCTGAGTATAGTCATTTTCGTTGGGCCTTTCAGCTGAAAACCAAGACGAACGCACAACCCGCAATGATGGAATGGATTCCCTTGGTTGAGAGGCAAACTGGTGGCCCTTTGTGCATCTTGCGCATAGACCGGGGTGGAGAATGTCTGTCCTCTGGAAATTGAACTCAAGGCTAAGGGGATATTTCATCAAACCATACGACCATACACTTCCTAACAAAAGGGAGTGGGTCAAAGGTGGCACTGAATATAGGGGGATGCACTTCGCACTCTACTGGCCGAGTCAAGTTTTTCCTTTGGGTTCTGGGAAGAGGTTGTTAAGTACATCACTGGGGTTTGGAACTGGGTGCCCCAAGGACCCTTGCCAAATTCAGTCAACCCATGGGAAATGTGGTTCAAACATCGGGCAGATTTGCGTCTGACCCGGGTGTGGAGCATGATGGCATGTGTGTGGTTAGTAGAATCACAAAAGACACATCAACTGAGTCCACACAGCCGGTGGTGTGCCCATGTTGGAGTCTCACATACTTCAAAAGCATGGAGATTTTGGAATCCCATTAACCATTCATTTTTTGAGAGTCATGATGCCTCATTCTTGAAGCTCATTCCATACAAAGTCTTGACAACCCTGAAGCAGTCACCAACACTCACAATCCTTAGTCGATATCCAATGTATGCAAGTGTCCTAGTCTTTGTCCCTGTTGCCACAATGCAGGTTAACCGGCCGCGGTCCACAGAATAGTCGCGTGATGCTCATGAGGCATAATCTAGCTCCACCGATACTCACACAACTCCAGATGCACCGGTGTCACACATCGTGCCAAACACAGGCACTACCACACAACCTAACCCATTCCTTTGGTTGCAGCATAATGTCACAAGAGTAAACTACAAACTGTTCTATCACACTGTTGGTCTAACTTGTCTTAAAACCCTTCTCATGAAACCATTGACAGTTGAAGAGGCAAGGAGTTGCCCTGACACTATAGAGTGGGAGAAAGCTATGGCTGACAAGCAGAACGTTGGGCTTGGGCATCCCACTCCCAACACGACGGAAGGGAATTGATTTGAAGTGGGTGTATAAGGTGAAGAAGAATATGTATCGTCTTCTAGAAAAATGTAGGGCACGCTTTGTGGCCAAGGGTTTTCACCAAGTACCTGGTCAAGACTTTACAGACACGTATGCTCCAATAGGCAATTACACCTTGAGTCGTGACACACAAGGAGTTGCAGCCCACGAGGACTTAGAGATCCATAAAATGGATGGAAAAAATGCCTTTTTCAATGGCCCCTCAGGAGAGGCATTGTATGTAAAAAAACATCAATCTTCAATGATGGCACCGTTTGGATGTGGCTTCTGCCAAAAGCTTTGTATGGCTTGATGCATGTATCTTGATGTCGGAACAAGCAAATACATAGCATGTTAGAGAGCGAGGTCTTCATGCAAAGTATCTGAGGTATCGTTAATCAACAAAAATTCATACACTCTACAAACAGTGTATGAATAATTGTGTTTTTGTATCCATAGATTTATCAACAATCATAAACATGAATGTATGTCATTGGAACCCACATATGCATTCCTTTTCAATCATCAAATAAATGAAGGTGTTCTTTTGAAATAGAGATTTTTTGGTGAATGATCAATATTCACTTTTGTGTTCACTCCCCAATACACTTTTGTGCACAAAGTTTTGAGGGTGGACTGATTGGTTGTATATGAAGTATCTCACATCCTTGTTTAGTTGCTGGTTGAAAAATGTCCCGATAGCTCTTATCGTGTACGTTGACGACCTCCTAATCCTCTGGCGTTCTCTCCCTCTTTTCCAAAATAAAAAGGCACTGCTTACTACGCACAACCGCATGACAGACTTAGTAGAGGCACAAAGCGTCTTGGGCATGACAATCACTTGTGACAAGAGAACGCACACTCACTCTTCATGAAGGTCAGTTCATTATACATCTTACGACAAGGTTTCAAGCCTTGGTCCATCACCTTCCTCGACAACACTCTTTGATGAGCCCCAACGTCTCTGCCCACCTCCTTCATGAAAACACCACAAACTACAGCCCCGCCACTAATCCTATACTATACATGCAAATCATTGGTTGTTTGACTCTAGCACACGTCCTAACATCTCTTGTGCTGTGGAAACACTCATCCAATTCAGCGAGTAACCCTACACAACAAATCACAAGAAATTGCTCAAGTTGTTGCGCTATTTGTTTGACACTGCATCGCCGAGTCTCGTCTTCACCACACGCATGGGTGCCTTGCTTGATGGGTATAGTGACGGTGGCTATGCATAAGACAGAGATGCACGCAGTTGGGTTGGGTATGTTTTTCGCATCTGGGGCACAAGCGTCTCTTGGTGTAGTGCAAATAGGTCATGTGTAGCATGTAGTGTGGCTAAGGCCAAGAACATGGCATTGAGGGAGGCATCATGTGAAGCCACATGGTTGCACAGAGCGCTGGGGGAATTGGTCTCAATAGTGGGACCTATTCCTATGCACATTGATGACTAAGCTGCACATCGCATCACAGTGAATGATGATGTCTTACATCCACACACAAAGCACATAAGCATCGAGTACCATTTTGTACATGAACCAGTGGAAGCCAATGATGTGCAAGTGTGTGGGATGAGTGGAGATGAGCAACTCGCAGACTTCCTGACAAAAGCCCTCCCCTCCTCAACCCTACTTGTGTAACTCCATCAACTTGGCTACATGCATGCGACACCCTCGGCCAAGGGGACGTGATAATCCATTGTGTATGTTTTTGTGCCCTTTGTGTTTTCGTAGGTGTGTAGTGCATGCAAACTCGACAGTTGGTGGTGATCCACACTAGATGTAGAGAAAATCTCCAATGCACGCCCTCCCTCTCCTTGGCTACGCCGTCATATGTCTCCCATCAGCTGTCGGCCCATGCCAGATCTAAGACCTACTTACATCCTTGCACTTGCAGTAGATCATAGTGTGAATCTTCTTACCAAACCAAGTTAAGACCTCAATGTTTCTATTTTCTATGCACAGATAAGGCTTGTTTATTTCTGGCCTAGATTTTCCAATCGAGGGCAGGTGCGACTAGTGTCGTGCTTTTTCCGGGTCAAGGGGCGAGTTTTCCCTTGACCTCATAGTGTGCCGACGAGCTTTGCTTGCCAGCGGATGATGGAGCCTCATCTAACAAGCCCCAACCATCACAAAACTGTGTCTAACTACTTGGACACGTGTAGTTTTCATTTTGTCTTACACAAAACCAGATTCAGACATTTCATGGCTGTTCTACTAAGTTTGACGTGCCATCTGTTGCATTGGATCCATAAAACCATTCTCGACGTTTTTGCCATACCTTTTAGCAATTGCTTTTCTCTCTTTGTCTCCTAAGCACATATGCACAATCTGTTAGAGTACATTCCCACTCCTACCCTCCCTCTCACGCATCCAAACCGTGCACGACTAGCCTTTCATTTGCTATACTCTACCGTCCCCATGGTCGCTCTCAGTCGGCTTGATCGATATGCCCGCACCCCCGTTCTTCATGTGCGCACTCCCAAGGCTTGGGCCTTCCTTCTTGTGCTTTACTCCTTTGATTAACTTTGCTTCTCCACCTCACTCCTAGCTCATATTCTTGCTCTTTGTCATCGTCCCAACGAGTCGGGGCCTACCTAGGTCTCGCTGAGCTTCACCAGAGCTAGCCACCCATGGCAAGTACCTCTCTTACGGACTAGGAGCTTGTAACCTCCTTTGTTTCCAGCTTAAGTCCTACCTTCTTTGGTGCTTGTACCTCCTTCCCTCTCACCTTGACCCTGTAGCATGCCTATTAGACCACCAGTGCTGTCTTACTAGCTCTCCTTGATGGCCTTTGAGTGTTCCAGAGTGCAAATTAGCCTTCATCTGCTCTTTCTAAGCCCATTCTTCTTGATGCTCTCCCTCGCACCCTCCCGTCCCTTCCCACACATGCTCTTCTTTTCTGCGCTTACGTTGGTGGCGGCGTTGGTTGCTCGACCATTTGCGAGAACAGCAAGGTTGTACGTCATTGGCATGATGCTTGTCCACTTCCCCGAAACCCCTACCTTCATGAGCAGAGTAAATTCCAAAGTGCTCTTCGCTGTGGCTATGCACTTGGAGCTCATCCTACCCCTTCCCTTGGACCCCTCGGCACCGCACATATTGCCCCACCTTGTGGCCCTGCACCCCTTGCAGCTACTGCCCCTCCTCTCATAAAGGATGCCATTGTTACCTTTGTTTGCCCCATTCCTGTAAAGGTTGTCCACGAAGGTCCTTCGCTTGCTGGTATGTACTCCTTGTTTGACTGTATCAATACCCCTATTTCTTCCTTGCTATTAAATCTACTCTTATTGTCGCACCCTTTGCCTGAGTGTTTTTGTCCTTGCACAACTGCTTGTTACCTTCTCTACAACACTGAGTGTGTCCTCTCTCAGTATTGGGTTGTTGACATAGCTGCCATTGATCACATGTGCTCAATCGGTAGGCTTTTCACGTTGTTCGGTCTTGCTTCCATTAGAACGGCCATTATTACTATGGATGGTGCACCACTACATGTTTTTAATGTTCACCTACGAGTGATTTGTCCCTATCTTATGTTCTGTACATTCCTGCCCTTGAATTCTCCCACCTACCTGTCCAAGCACTCGATACTTGTGGTTTCTCTACCACGTATGTGATTGGTCTCCTCGTTGTCACAGATCGCGTTAGTGTGCATGTTGGCCTTCATTGTGGCCGTTCCCTTGACAAGGGCCTCTATGAGGCTCTACGCCCCAAGTTTGCCTTCGCCCACGCAGTCGAGGTTGTCGCATTTTTTTCACTTTCTCGCTTTGCCCAATTGCATCTTCTTCACTGTCACCTTTTTCAACTCCCAGGTTCCACTTTCACCTCTCTCCTTTGTTTCCTCATAGCTGATAGGTTGTCCAACCCCTCATTTTGTAACCCTTGTCCTACTGATTGCACCTTTTTCACGCTAGGTAAGATGCATCGCCTCCCTTTTTTGGCCTCCTCCTTCCATGCTTGTACACCTCACAAACTGGTTCATGATAATGTCCTCGTTCCTCTCTAAGATGATTCCCTTGTTGAGCACGACAGGTATGTCCTCAGCGTGATAAAGGACTACTCCTACCTTAGGTGGGTCTTCTATCCATGCGCAAAGAGCGATGTTGTAGCAACAATCCCTTCGTGGTAAGCTTGTGAACTGTGCCAAAGTCGTCACCAGCTCCTCCACTTCCGCTCTGATTGTGGCGAGGAGTTCTTTGGCGACAACGTAGTGTTTTTCAATTTTGTAGAAGTTGTTTATGAGCATTCCGCCCCCTATTCTCCTCCATGTAATGGAGTTGCAAGATGTTAGAATTGCACCCTTATAGATAGCATTTGCACTATGATGGCCAAGAATGGTTTCCTTGACCGTGGTTGAAGTTTCTAGTCACAGGCTGCAAGCAACGCTTTTGGGTGTAGATCCCACACGGATCTCTGGCCTTTAACACCGCGCCATCTAAGCTGATTTTTAGTCAATGCACAAACCTCAGCCAGGCTGTGGTGAGGGGCACCATGGCCATTGTTCATCTCCCCCCCTCGCGAATTGGCAATCTTGACGTGCCTAGTTGTCTTTGTGTCAAACTTGGTGTTACTCCTCACTCCCAAGCGCATCGATTTTGGGATCACGTCGCGTATCGCATTGTTGAGTCGTTTCATGCTTGCTTCATTGAGCACTTGACATACAACGTGTTCCATATGGATCATAACCCCCCCCCCCGACCTTTGCTATTTCCTACTTCACCAACGATCTCATTTGTGCAATGTCTCCACCATCTCTTGATCCTCTTCTAACATCTCTTGCCACTATTCCTTCCTTCCTTGTTCCCCCTACTGGCCTCCCTTTCTCCTTTTTCCATCTATATCACCTCCTCCCTCATCTATATGTACTCCATTTAACAATGCCCGCTCCATTTCCTTGTTTTCCTTCCTTCGTTCTATCAGCTCCCTCCCTTTCCCTCGTCTCAGCCCCAACCATTACCAACGCCTTGATTCCCTCCTCGCCTCCTTTTCTCATGACCATCGTGCCTCCTCTGCCCCGACCTCTATCCCCTTCCTCCAATGTCCCTATTCCTCTTGCAATCACTTTGGTGTCCTCGGCCCCTCCCCTGTTCGCGCCTCTCGTTTTTTTTCCTCTCTTACATCTCTCAGGTGGCCTGCCATCCATCTCCCCCCTTCCTACCCTCTTCTTGTTACCACTTCCCTTCCCTTACTTGTCTCCTTTATGCCCTCGCCTGTTCCCCCTGCTTTGACTACTACTCAGATTCCCCCTTGAGTGCCCATCCCCGCTTGGTACCAAGACTACGTCCTCCTCTCGATTGAGGACGTTCTCGACAATAATGCTATGCCTCCTACCTAACAGAGCGGCTCCCTACTTGACCACATTCATCTTGCCCTTCTTTCCCCCACTCACTAGCCCCTCTTGCCATGCCTCTCCCTAAGCCCACACCCTTGTCTTCCCTCTTCAGTGTTCATCCTTCTCAGACCCTTGCCCTCCATATCGTTCTCTTTCCACATCCTCCCCCACCCACAACTGTCCTTGGTCTTCCCTCCTCTCCTTGCCTGCCCGCCCCTACTTCGTTCCCGCCACCTCTTTCTTGTTTTCGCCCCCTTTCCTAGATGCGTGAGCATTCTTCTTGGCCTCATCCCCCCATGCTTCCCTTGTCTTCTCCCTTTGCCATTTTTTGCCCCCATCCTTCCTCTTCCCCACCCCTCCTTACCCCTTCTCCCCCTTCCCCTCCTCCCTCCTCCTCTTTCCCTTCCTTTGACTCCATGCCTCGCACTCCACCCCGTCTTTCTCTTGCCTATTCATGCACTTGCTCCCGCACTGCTTGCGCTCTTGCTTGTCGCTTTGCCCCTCTTCCCCCCCACCCCCTTATGTTTCCCATGACGATTCTGCCTCCCGAGTCCCTCCCCTTTGGCTCATTGCCTTTCCTCTCCCTCCATCGCCCTTAATCTAGTCCTCGCCCTTTTCCCCCTCTTTGCCCACGTCCTCTGCTTCCTCCTCTTCTTCTTTTACACTCTCCTCCCCCACACCCTTCCCCTCATCTCTTTCGGCTACTATCATGTTCAGTCCAACTCCAAACACTTCTGCCTCTTGCACAGAGTCTTCTACAGTGATCACGCTGCTCGCTCTTTCCCCCCTCTCCCTCTCCCTCCCTTTGTCTCATTGACCACCACCTTTGCTCTATCTCCCCACCTGATTTTGTATCTTGTTGCTTCTCCTTCGTCCGACATTCCGCCCCGTCCTCTCCTTCCATACACCTTTCACCCGCATCATGCCCATGGTCGTGAATTTTCTTCACCTATTGTTTTATCATGTAATGGATGCCACACTGACCACCACTTTATCAATACTCTTGTGATTGTTGCTTGTGCTCTTGCTGTCACCATTGCCCCTCCTACGGACTTTCTTCCGATGCCCACTAGCGACTTTGACCCTTTCACGCTTGCTGATGCTCTCTCTTGTCTCGATGCCATTGCGTGACACGCAAAGTGCCAGGCAAAATTAGCTCTACTCTCCGACCACGGCCTACTTAAGCTCCTTGACCTTCCCCCTAGTCACCCTATTATCAAGGCCAAGTTGGTCCTCCATAGAAAGTTCATCGCCACCGGCGCTATCGACCGGTACAGGGCTTGCTTTACAGACAAGGGATACTCCTAGATCCGTAACTTTGCCTTTGGCAACACGCCTCGGTCGATTGCTTTAGGATAAGTTGCATTGTCATCAATGAGGTCGCTTCTTTATAGTTGAAGCTTCACCACATGGTCGTGAACAATGCCTTGTTCCACGGCCGTCTCCAAGAGGAGCTTGACATGGTTCTGCCTCCTCATTCTTCAAATGGCTCACTAGACATGTCTCTCCTTTGGCGTCCATTGTACGGTCTTTGTTAGTCACTTTGTTGCTAGAAAAAAATTAGAAGCTCTCCTTCACTCTTATTGGTGGGAGCTTCCGTCCTAGCGAGTCCGACCCTTCCCTCTTTGTTGGGGGCACGCCTGCGATGATCGCCTTCATTCTAGTGCAATTTGACGGCCTCCTCATTACTTTTCCGTCCTCCTCTACGATCTTTGTGGCCAAGAACGTCCTCTCCTTGGTGTAACAGATGAAGGACCTTGGCCTTGCGGGCATGTTTCTTGAGATGTAGCTCGAGCGTCACCCTCACCCTCTACTTTTCCATTAGGAGCACTACATCCTCACTCTTGTTGATGTTTCTCCTCTGTCGTTGACTTGTCGGGGCCCCTTCTTGGTGCCTCCACTCCCATGTCGCCAAGCAACAAGCTCGCCCTCCATGTTGACGATGACACTGCATTCGGTGTCTTTTACTCTGTCGTGGCCTGTCACTCGGATTTAAGGGCGCTCACATACCGGAGTATGAGTCACTCATTTGAACATCACCTACACCATGAATTTTCTTGCATAGTACACATGAGATCCCCAAACGATACAACTTTCATGTAGGTGCGTATGTCTTGTGCTACGTCATCAGGTCTGCCCGCATTGACCTCGTCTTTCCAGCTGCTTCTAGTGTGCCTCTTCTTGAGGGTAACGTAGACAAAGATTACGCCCGCGATGGAGATACTCAAAGATGTAGTGGATTTGTCTTCCTTCACGAGGCTCTTGCTATCTCCTAGCGTAGCGACAAGCAGGGCTCCATTTCTTGCAAATCGGGCAACACCATTTTCATAACCATGGGTGGGGCAACCGTTGAGGCTGTGTGGCTCCGCCTCCTCCTTTGTGAATTGCGTCTTTCCACGCTACCAATGCCTCTCTAAACTGACCGTGAAAGCAGTCTAGCTATCACTAAGAACATCAGTGCGCTTCACCTCCGTACGAAGAACCTCAACGTCAAGCACCACTACTTGCATGATGTCATTGTTGCTAGCAATGTCTCTCTACACTTCAACACTGAGGTGTTTTTGCTTTTCGTTTTCCTCACCAAGGCTCTTCACTATCTCGCCTTTCCCTCTGAGATTACAGCGATTGGTCTTAACACCCTCCCCTCGGCTGACCGATTCTCCTCCCTCTTCGTGTCTTACCCCTCCTGTTGCTATTGTCGGCATCACATGGTTATCATCTGCTGATTGTCTCTCTTCTACCCTCTTATTCCCCTCCCCTCCACTCTGTACAGGTTCTTGAGCTTGCCTACCCTGCTGTCGGCTTTCCCCCCCGCACCTAGCCCTTGTCCATGCCTTACCCTTCCCCTCGTCCCTCATGTGCACCTTGCTCCTCTTTTGCTTTGTGCCTCTAGTTTGTGGAGTGCAGGTCCTTGAGACTGTTGCCGTGGCCCAGGGCGCCCATCATCGGGCTGGTCGCCTTAGCTAGCTGGATGCAAGTGACATTATCTGAGTTTTTTTTGGGGTGCTTCTCATGCGGTGGTTATGGTGCGGTGCTTTCGATGGGTTGCTTTTGCTCTGGTGCTTCAGGGAGTGCTTCCAGCCGTATTCACCATGGTGGGTACTTCTAGTGGCATTGTCTTAGCTTTTGGTGGGCTGCTTTTGATGGGGTGCTTTGGATGGGTTGCTTCCTTTGTGTTTGCTTCCAAGGGTGATCCTTGCTAAGTGCTTCCGACGATGTGTGGGTCATTGTCCTTGATTTGTTTTGTGCGCTGGGGGTGGTGAGTGTCTCTTATGTGGTGCCTCTCTCTGTTTCTTGCAGCATGAGCTTCGCCTCTACCGGCCGTCTCTCTCTTACCACTCATTTTGGCTAGTGCAGTGGTGTTCAAGCTTTTTACTTGCGCCACCTACCCTCGCTTCCGCTATGATGTCGAGGTAAGAAACATTTGTCGCTCCTTTGTTGGCAATTCTAGATTAGTCCTACCGTTTTCCTTATGTAGTAGCCTAAGACGTAGATCTTGCTCTCTGCTTGTTTCTTGGGTTATGCTTGGAGATTTTCTTCAGAGAGTTTTGTGAGCTCTATGTGGTTTGCCACGATTGGTGGTGAACCATGAGAGCAGTGCTACCTGACCCGATATGGGTGAACTGCACTCGTTGGCTCCATTTATTCTTTTTAAAAAACTCCCTAATTTCAGCTCTTGATACTCGCCTTACTCCAACTCCCCTCGCCTTGATCCCCCTCTCAGCTCTATTGAGCTTAGTGTCAAGCCGAAACTCAGCTCTCTCTCCACCCACCCCGTGCTCACCCTCCACCTGCGCCGTCCTCCCCCTTTTGCTGCCTTATTCCTCGATTTGAAGTTTTAATCTTCAGACTTTTTTTTGAGGTTTCTTTGTTGAATAAGAAAGATAAGGCTTTTTAATTTGTTGATACAAGAAGATTGGCAAGAAATGAGTGAGTAGCTTTTCACAAGGTGCTTGATGTACTTCGGCTTGTTTGGTTGGCAAGAATCGTAGCAATACTTGAAAGCTATACCTTGATGTATGAATTAGTTGTGATATTATGTCAGAGGAAGTTTGACTTGTGTTGAGTTAACCAAACACTTCACGGAGGCATTGAAATAGGGCAAACACTTAATGCCTTAAAGTGACACATAAGACAATGTAAGAGAATTGACTAACTAGATTGCATAAAATTGGCTGGATATTGAACTAAATGGTACTGCTGTAGGAAATTTGTGTATGCACTTGACTTTTGGAATTCTCTTTCGTTCATGGCCATGTTTGAAATCACCTTGCATGTGCCATTAGTGTTTTTTCTTCTCATTGCTAGAGAACTGTGTTGGTGGGCGAGAAAAGAGATTATTTATTCATTTTCATCATATGGATATATAAATTTGAAACTTCCATTCATAGCCATGTTTAATATTTGTTTTCAGAATTCATTAGTTTAATGTCCAAAACTACATTATATACATTTTTCAGTCATATTCATGTGAAGAGGGTGATTGAATTATCAGTTTATTTTAAACGATTGGTTACAATTCAATGAATGTATATGGCATGTTTGTTTTCAGAAAGATGACATGACAAAGGTTCAAAATGGATACGACTCCATCGTTTCAGACTTCCAATGGCCATTTGGAAAAGGTAGAAATCATTTTATTCTATTCATTTATTTCCTTGCATAGAAGTTGGCTAAAATCGGATGGAGAAAAACACACATGTTGTAGGTTTAAGGAAACTGACATGATGGCTGTTCATGTAGGGAAGTTAGTAAACTTTGCTCTTTATTTAATTCGCCCATTTTTTTGTTTGGAAGTGAAGACACCTTATTTTGAATTTTTTTGTGTAGTCCTTGAGACAGAGAGAACGTAAGATTGCTGTCGCAAGTTCTTCTATGTTCCACACTTGCCGTGATTCGGCACGGCTGGATTAGCGCGAGAGTGACTTGCCTCGGTTACCGTCGCTGATTCTTCTATCCGCATTACCGCGGATTCCGCAGCGGGTTCTTCTGCCTCCTGACCTCCGTATAGCATCTTTGGCAAATGCTGTTGAGCAGTGGCCATTGCAGAGGCCGGATTCGAACCCAGTCTTCCCGACCCCGGTTGGTCATGTTCTGTTGTTCATTTAGGAAGTGCGGCAAAAAGTTTCAATTAAGTACTTCAAAACTTTCAGTGCAAGTTTTTGTTAATGAGATTCGCGCACTCAACTGCTTTGGTCTATCGCATAGCAGTATTTTTAAAAGCTTCAATCAATCAACAGCTGCCACGCTAACGTCACCCCGAGGTTGTAGTTTGCGGGAATTTTGCGGTTTCCGCTTCCTCCCACGCGCGAGAACTTTCCACTCTTTAATTCTTCGGGAGTGGTGAAACCCTGATGATGACTTCGACAAAGCTCCACGAGGTGTAGGCCCCGCCTGGAAACTCCCGACTAAGCTCATCGAATAAGAAATCTTATTCGGGTGACGCGAGTAAGCCGTCACGGCTGGCAGGGAAATGCGGTCTCTCCAGTGGGCGTTGTTTTGCAGGGTTTGCGAATATTTCCTAGGATTTTCATACGTTTCGACTTTTTTTAGGCCGAAATTTCAACCTATCTCGTGCTTACTCGAGGCATGCAACTGGTTTCCAGAGGCTTAGCGAGTTACCCCTGTCGCTGTCGATGCTCCCCGTTTGAAAGGTCCACCCTAGGCCCCTCGCGAAGTTAAGGCTGGTGTGGGCTGACCGGCGGCGTTCGCAAAGATGCCGATCTTAGCGAAAGACCTTAGAAACTCGACCGGCGGCGTTCGCAAAGATGTAGACCTTAAGTCGTTGTGGGGGGGGGGGGGGGGGGGGATTTAAGCGTTAAAAAGGCAAGGAGCGTAACTCTGGTAAGCCTGTCGAGGTAGGTGCGATGTCACTTCCGCGTGCATCGAAATCGTATTCGATGAGCTTAATCGGGAGTTTCCAGCCGTGGCCGTGGACTCCGTGCCGAATTTCGGCCATGTGAACCAGACCACTAGTTTGGTTGGTTTGCTGCTGCTCTCGGGCCTGCTGGAATGGGCTGTGGAGCAATTCCCTGGCACCACTTTTGCGATGGAACCGCAACAAGAGGGCAGGTGGGATTGCTCATTCCATGCTGGGGTTCCGACCACTACGATTCGATCCGATCTTGGCCATTATAAGTCCGCAAGCAACGTCTTCTCCGAGAGACGACGTCTTCTAGCAGAAGAGGTCGGCTTCTCTCGATTCGGTACAGACTCGTATTGTTTGGGTTTGATTGGATCCCGTGGGTCACAGTGCAGATACATAGGGGGATGAGGCCCTAGGTTGGACTGGCAAATGAAAGCTTTCGATTTCACAGGTGTTCCCACTTCCGAGTACTTAAAAACGAGTGAGCTGCCGAATGGACAGGACTAATTCTGGAGATTGCTCTAAACACGAAATCTGTACCCACCGGCTACGATCGGGGGTAGAAGCGACGGCACCCTCAACATTGCCTTCAACCCCGGAATGCTGGACAACTGTGGAAAGCACCCATTAATGCACGGCACAAAAGGGAATGAACATGATGAACAGCGGATCTTGAACAAGTTATATGCATATCATCTTCAATCCTTCAACCATCAAATACTTCTAGGTCATTAATTCAAAGGACCAGAATGAACTATCTTCATTGCTCCAAACCAGATCAGAGGACTAAAAACAGGTTTCTTTCATTGAAAAAAACAACACAAATAAATGAACAAAACTCGATGCTACATCATTATCCTCTTTCTCTTGTCAAAACATTGATGATATAAACGCAATGTTTATTATCCTATGTGTTCAGCAAAATAACTCTTTTTTTCACTTTGGAGTAGTTTGGACAGATAATTGTCCACAATTATTCAATGATTACTGATACCATATCTGCACGCATAACAAAAACCTATTTTAATTGATATGTTTACGTGTAGCTTTTATTCTAACCGCTCACATAAAGCAGCTTGGATGTGTCTCCAAGAAGGGAAAGGTTCCTCCTCGTAAATTTACAATGGTAAGAATAATCTTTACTGATCAAAGCCGTCCAAATTCTACTCATGCCTTTTTCTCAAACCCCTTTCCTTGTTTATTTAAGTTGATGACCTAAGTTTTATTTTTCTACCTGCTTTCCCCACTTTCCTCAACTTTTTCTAGTTCATTTTCCAAATGTTCCATATTCTTTAGACATGTAGTTTTCACAAACCTACATGCAATATTCACGTAAACACCACGACATGAGGCCGAATTAAGACTCAATCTCATTAAAAAACTCCACAATGTATACAAGGATGTTTTTCTCACAAACAATAACTTTTATCTTCTTCATCATGCATCCAAACACAGCATTACATTAAGTGAAATCACCCATCATGCAATTAACCTTCATGTACACACTGTGTAATAAATGATTGAGATTTTCACCAAACTTGGAACCACGCCAAGTCTAGAGAGATACATGATGCATTGCAACTACTAGCGCACGTCCAACAAGTTCGTGGTCCTCTTTAGAGGTGAATTTATGGAAGAATGACTTGAACATTGCCATGGTGGTCATGAAAAAGGTTAACCACCAGACCTTGGTAAGCATCGTTGAGCATATCACCTCTCTTATCGGTTACATAAGAAAGCGTAGTGACGGAAGCCGTTATTGCTTAGTTTTGACAAGACCTGTACAACGAAAAAAAAAAAGAGCACAGCTAACATGAATGAAAATGAAACCATGATGGAAATGATCTCCTTGGATTCAAATATTGGAATTCTACTAAGCAATTGATATAAAGTGGTGTTTATTTATCAACACTGCTTGTTCAAGAGAAAAAAAACATCAAATTCTAAATGTAAATGAATTCATATTCCCATTTTATCCCAAAATGAGTACAAAGTAATTAAAGAAAAAACTGGAACTGTCTTGAATACACATACAAATGATAGAAAAGTATAAATCATAATGGTTTCGTAGTAATTAATTTTTCATTCAAATTCTTGGAAAATAAAATCACAAATTAACCATATCATATTATTTTTCCATGGTTTTGAGGATTTGTAGGTTCAATTACAAGTAATTGTTTTTTCAAGTGTAGGTTCAATAGATTAAAACCATTTCATATTCATCAAGATAACTTTAACCTCGATCCTTGGTTGGTATAGGCCAATCATGTGAACGTTTTTGGGGGCTTGTGACTATTTCATTATTCTATTTAGATGCATGAAATCACTTAGAGACAATAAGAGTTACTTATCATTCAAGGATTCTCCTCGGTGATACGATCCCAATCTCAGGCCACCTTCCCTTGGCTACATTATCACTTGACTCCAATGGGGTAACAATAGAAATAGCTTTGCAAAATGAGTATCTACCTTCACATGATACATTACATTCCAAAGTATCAAATCTGGTTCCACTTTGACCTTACTCTAATCTGTCATCATTAAACAAATAATTTGATAATTTGAAGTATTCATTTTAACAAATAGAATTTCAACACATTGCATTAAACTCAGCATATGAAAGAGCCCTTTCACTAAAAATCCCTTTACTACTTCACGTGACTTTGTATCAGTGGCATCCTTGTGTGTAGCATTCATCTAGCATTCCTCAACAACAATGAATGGTTCATATAGAAGGTGTCAAGAGATGAGACGTATAGACATTCTACCATCCTAATTACCATAATATTAATACATTCATTCATTTCTTCAGTACCTTAAAAGGGGGAAGCTTGCGGCTAACTTCCATGGATGTGTGCATGTTGACCAAAAGCAAAGTGCATGGCCATAGTTGAAGTTTTGACCCTCCTCTCAATCATAGATTCTATCTTGGATGAACTTCTAAACATGATTTCAACTTTGTCAAATTGGCATACAATCTTAGGCCTCACTTTTGCACGCTTCTGCTGAAGCACAACCACTTTCCACCTCTTGTAAAGCTCATTCTTATTAACTTAAACTGATGTTACGACTAGATTTGTTTAACTTTGAAACATATCTTCCACCATCCCATACATGAATTATCATTCCGTCTAACTTCCACCTTTTTAAAAAAACTCTTAGATGTCTTGCCATTGAAAATGAAAATGACACATATTGAGATTTTCAACATAATTCTACTAAACCAAATAAAAATACATGCATTTGCAAAGCAAAGCCAAGATATAAATTCATAAGCATGCCAAAAGCAATTCCACATTTTTTTTCATTAATGAAAGAAATATGTTTCTAATACCTGCCAAGGCACCTAAAGCTTTCAAGCTGCATGATTGCATGTTCTAATGCCATGAAAATTTCCCCATCATCATGAGTAGCTTTGTGCACCATGCATCTATTGGCTACATCATTGTTCCATTTTCCACCATGGGTGTGTTCTTGGCATACACATGATTCAAATAATTGCATGCAACTGGTGCCCAAAGGTTTTTTGCTTGGGGCGTAGTCTCATATTCGACATAGCACACTTGGTAGTGGCCATACCACACAATCATAAAAAAAGTAGCATGAACTGTTGTCTCCAACATGGGGCACAGAATTTGAGAATTGGCTGATGCATGCAACTATTAAACCAATGAACATGCTACAAAACTACAAAACATGTAAAAAAACCCACTCATATTTCTTTACATACACACTGTAAGACGGAAACTACCATAGTCATAGCGGAATGAAGAAATCTACTACGATGTAGAGGTTATAGAATGGTTGCAGAATACGAGAAACAATATGTGAGGGAATAACATTCCTATTCTCAAAATGTCCTGTCAATGATTGTGTTCAGAGTCCGATATGTTTTAATTTGCATGGGTACAAATGTGGCCCAACCTCTGCTATAAGCCAGATTTTAAGATATCCAAATGATTCTTTTGAATTAACTTATGAAATTTAGTTTAGAAGGAATGACCTTATCACCAAAACTTCAGTAGAAATTAAATAACATTAAAATACTATGAATACAATCACTTCATGTGCTAAAGAATCATTAATGCTATGGATTTTTGTCAAACGTTTATGAAAAATCATGTACTTCACTCTACCACACACCACAAAAGGTAAACCCATTATTCACACCAAATCTACATATGCCTTGCTTGCCTTCATAAACTGTATTCAATGCATTACACTTAGGATATGAATGAATGAGAAATTCCCAATGTAGAATCCATCGCAATTTCTTCAATCATAGCAATTGAACATACTCTAGCCATTGATTCATGGAACAAAACACAATAAGATGTAGTTTTTTTTCCCATACTGCAGATGGAACATAGTATATTACATGTGTAATAACACAAAATGTTTTCAAGGTGCAAGATCTCAATCACACAGCATTGGGTATTTTGAGACATTAAGACAAGCATGTACCTAGGTCTCAACAAGCAAGAAACCCTCTCATCACTATACACATGAATTAATAATTATGAAAGCTTAGATGCATCACATAAGAAAACATTTTATAATGCGCACGTCTTCCTTGAAATTTCATTATGAAACTTGACACCATGATGATTTGTGGCCAAATCTTGTGTATGGTGGAAGCCTTGATTTCCATGCATCTTGCATGAAATCATTGTTGACTGATGAAGGGGTAGTAAGAAGAGGCAAATCCACATAAATGTTATCTAATTTTTGTATCTCACTAGTAAACAATCACCACCTCAGACAGGGAGATGGTTGTGTGGCAAAACCTATGAGGATCATAATATTACTCAAATTCAAATGACAGTTTTCTCACAAAAACAAGACAATGATTAACTACAAAGATGAGTACAAAGCCTCTTCAAAATCGCTTACTCCCATCAGTGGAAACAATTCTTAACGTGTTTTTTCATCACATTTAGCCACGATGTACTCTATACAAGTGTGGTTTTATGTGTGTGTGTGTGTGTGTGTGTGTGTGTGTGTGTGTGTGTGTGTGTGTGTGTGTGTGTGTGTGTGTGTGTGTGTGTGTGTGTGTGTGTGTGTGTGTCTATGTGTGTGTGTGTGTGTGTCTGTGTGTGTATGTGTGTGTGTGTGTATGTGTGTCTGTGTGTATGTGTGTGTGTGTGTATGTGTGTCTGTGTGTATGTGTGTGTGTGTGTATGTGTGTCTGTGTGTATGTGTGTGTGTGTGTATGTGTGTCTGTGTGTATGTGTGTGTGTGTGTATGTGTGTCTGTGTGTATGTGTGTGTGTGTGTATGTGTGTCTGTGTGTATGTGTGTGTGTGTGTATGTGTGTCTGTGTGTATGTGTGTGTGTGTGTATGTGTGTCTGTGTGTATGTGTGTGTGTGTGTATGTGTGTCTGTGTGTATGTGTGTGTGTGTGTATGTGTGTCTGTGTGTATGTGTGTGTGTGTGTATGTGTGTCTGTGTGTATGTGTGTGTGTGTGTATGTGTGTCTGTGTGTATGTGTGTGTGTGTGTATGTGTGTCTGTGTGTATGTGTGTGTGTGTGTATGTGTGTCTGTGTGTATGTGTGTGTGTGTGTATGTGTGTCTGTGTGTATGTGTGTGTGTGTGTATGTGTGTCTGTGTGTATGTGTGTGTGTGTGTATGTGTGTCTGTGTGTATGTGTGTGTGTGTGTATGTGTGTCTGTGTGTATGTGTGTGTGTGTGTATGTGTGTCTGTGTGTATGTGTGTGTGTGTGTATGTGTGTGTGCTCGCTCTTGTGTTTGTATGTGTGTGTGTGTGTTATAGATAGAGAGAGAGAGAGAGAGAGAGAGAGAGAGAGAGAAAGAGATAGAGAGAGAGAGAGGGAGAGAGAGAGAGTATGCATGCATGCCTATGTGTGTGTGGATGTTGTATTCCATTCTTTTGCCAAGGAAGATACACTCACTGTCCTTCAATCCTCCTTTTCTAATTTGTGCATCTCTACAAAACATGGAGAAGATATTGCTCCACATGGCTCAAAAGTGGTTCTTTATTTTGAAGTAGAAGACTGGAAAAGGTGTAGAACAAAGAGTAATATCACACGAAATTTTTTCTAAGCACCCATGAGTATATCTTTGGCAAGAAATCCCCTATGTTGTTTTGTAGTAGTATGTAGAAAGTCCTTTTGTATTTATTCTTCTTTTGGCAGTAGTGTGTATATTTTTATGAAACTTTGAGCTTTGGTTAAATATGTAGAAAATCGTACAATTCAACAACACATTCATGAAAATGATGAGGCA
Organism: Penium margaritaceum; assembly: GCA_023375785.1. Lineage (NCBI taxonomy): Eukaryota > Viridiplantae > Streptophyta > Zygnematophyceae > Desmidiales > Peniaceae > Penium > Penium margaritaceum. Next base: position 56,271 of record SZWC01006191.1, read on the forward strand.
CATAAAAACTTCGGTTTTTTGTTATGTACAAATACTTTAGAATTGTAGTAGGCACCATTTGTACTATTGTGATGTACCCATTCCTGATGGCCAAGTTGGGGTTCAATTCTTGTGGTACATTTAATCTTCTCCAGAGGGACCAAAAATTCACCTCCTATGATGGAGGGAGGCAAAGTTCAAACTACTTTCATTCAATAACATCTAAGGTACCCTTGGAGGCCCTTTCAGGCTATGATCCTTCATCTTTCATTTCAAGGCTGGTTGGTGAACCTACTACAACCTCCTATAACCTCCTTGTGACCTTTCCGTTACAAGCGACTCTTCAACTTCCAAGTGTCCCTTCAACTTCAAGGAAAACCTACTTAAGTGGCTGAGCTCATGCCTTGACATGTCTTCATAGGCCTTCAGACATCATATATTGGCTTAACAAATCTTCACATTCCATCATACGCCTCTAGAGTTTACCTTTGAAAGCCTCAAATTTCTCATTTCATTACAATTTCACCTGTCCATATTCCACAAATATTAACTTGTCATTTGTGCAGAGTGACGGCCTTTGAGGACTGTAAATGATTTCAAAACTCTGCAACACCATGTAAGGCAAGGTGGATGACATCTACGATGTTAAAGTGGTTGCAGAATTCCAACGCGTTCAACAACAGGCTTTTACTACAAGCCTGCCCTCTCAGGATGTGTAATTGATTGCGGACATCCCTCCACTCCAATCCATGTTTGTTAAGCGGCTTAGGATTCTTTGCCTCAACTTTGAGGAGGATAGTTTAAGCCTACAGAAAGAATCCACACGGTAAGCACAAGAAGCAAAATCATCCGCAATGTCTTACGCACTACAAGCTAATGAAGGTGAAAAGGCAACATATCCATTCACAAAATTTGCAGATGCTATTACAACATTGGACACCATCTCAGCTAAGAAAACTAGAACATCACCAAGGATAGAAGCGGATTTTCCTTAGAAAGGAATGGACACGGATGCAACATTTCCAATCTTACCAGCTGACAAAGCTGGAAAGAAGCCAAATTTTCCTTACGCATGAACGAAAACTGCTACAACATTACACAAAAATACAGCTAACAAAGGTTGAATGGTAGTAAATTTTCTCTTTACAATGGCACACACGACTGCAACATTTTACAACAAACCAAGTGATGAAGGAGGAACGATAAAGGATTTTTCCATGAAAATGATGGACACTATTCCAACTCATCACAACAAAACGACTAACAAATATAGAATATCAATACATTTGCTTATTGAGGCATCAAATGTTTCTGCATCATTTGACAAAAAAAGCTAAAGAAGCCAGATTAGTAGGATATCTGTTTGCAACGGCAGCAAACGCTGCTACAAGTTTCTATGCCAATCCGATTGACAAAGCTAGAACAATAACAAAGCTACCTATGGGGGCAATACATTTTGTTACATCTTGTGAGAACAAACCAGCTAAAGAAAATAGAACGACAATAAATTTATTTACAACCATAGTAGACACTAATATGCACTCTAAAAAAAATGGAAATTAAGTTGGAATAGAAGAGCGTGAAGCTGTTTATGCGTCAATTGCAATTATGCCGCCAAATGATGGAGTTGGAACATAAGATTGTGAGGTTCTTTCTACTCAATCACAACTATGCCACAACATGAAGGAGCTGGAATAAAAGTGCATAAAACTCTTCGCACTTTAACCACAACTGTATCGCCACCTGATGATCCTACGACAAAAGATCATGAAGATCCTTCTAAATAAACCACAACTATGCCACCAGTAAATGAAACTGGTTTGACCGTAACATTTTCCATGAGGATGGCAGAGAATTTTGTAAGAATCTACTTGCTAGTTGACCAAGCCGGGATAAAAGAGCACAAAGTGCTTTCTGCAACGGCTCCATCATCTCCAACAGCAAGTGGAAGAGATGGATCAAGAGAAGGTGAATATCCCTCATATCATCTACAATAGCCCCATCATCCACAACACTAGCCGATGTAGCTCAAAAATCAACACATTTTCCAGTTGATGCAGTAGGCAAGAGCCGGATTCTTTAAGACTAGCCAACGAAGCTTTTAATTGTGCAACCATTCCACACATTCACACGTGACTCAACAGTTTGCACATTGACATGGCTAGCAAAGCTTTGGAAGAGTACAACTCTCACTTGATGACAAGGAGCCGCTAGCATTTTGATATCCTTTTGAAGGTGTTGAATACTCCACCTTTGCTCGTGAAGGCTAGCGACACAGCTCACTGCCTTCTGTGGACCTGAACATTTTCCCAAATGGACAAGTGTTTTCAAAAGAAAAAATCATCATGATGTTTTGAAGATCAGTGTTATGACAGAATGTTCGGCATCATGCATTAAAAACATTACAAGTTCAACATGAATTCCCTAGACAATGGCCAACCCTTTTGTGGAGTCCTATTCAAGAGTGGATGATACAATGAAATCTCCACTTTTGTATCCCTTGCCTATCAACAAACCCTAAGCTCCCGTTGTCGTCAAAGCCATGCCCACTGTCGTTGGGTGTACCCTAGAGGCACCAAACATGTAGTTTCATTATCATTCTGGTCTTTAGCCATTGTCACAACACTCATTCTAGCACTATCTTTGTACAACGAAGCCAAAGAACAAATTCTTCTAAGCCTCATGCCGTAACATAGAGTAGGATGATCCATGGCTTTGAACTTGCTTAAAGGCTCTATCATGGTTCCACCCATCGGTGCTACATAAGTTGATAACTCCACTTTTCCCACGTTGTTCGGCACCATCTCTACTACGTGCCCCATTAGTGCCTCTTATGGGAGCATTGGTAGTGAAAAAGAAAGGAAGAAATCATTCCTTTGCTCAGAGCATGCACAAAACCAGGCCTCTAGTTGTCATCATCATCAAATTCCAAATTGGCAAGATTTAACCACGGAAACTCCTCTACAATTGGTGCCTGTTGAGGTGTTCCTCATGTGGCAAAAACTGATGGAGGTTTTTCATTGATCTCCACATTGTGGAAAATGTTTTCCTCTACTACAATAGAGGACTCCATCTCCACAAGATTTTAGCAAGAGAATATTGTTTCTATGACCTTTGGACCCACAAAGAAGGTGACAAGTCCAAGGCCACAATTCTGAGTGATGGATCTCTAATGCCGGACTGAGCCTTTTATTGCGTAGTTTGGAGGCCTCAACTAACCCTCCAGATGCTCTTAGAGTCAAAGTTGGAGTCCCCATAACCTCTATCTTGGAGGTTACTAGTTATACCTTTACATGCCTTCAGATTCCTTCATATGCCTCCACAATCTACCTCTACAAGCCTGAACCTATAACACTAGAAGCAAGTACCTTCTTTGGTGCAAGCTAGTGGCTCTACAAGCTGTCTACTCTAGGTCTGGTTTTCAATTATTAGTCTCGAGGCACCCAAGGCCGGCGCCCTGTGGGTCCACAAGTCTACAATTGTTGCTATTTCCTTCTAGCGGGTTCAGGAAACACTTCATAGTCTTCTCCATGTGATCTAAACATGTATACAAATGTTTCAGATTTTAACATCCATGCCCTCCCTTTCCAGAATCCCGTAGAAACTCACCCATCCACATTGTCCAAATCTTGATAGGTATCATGAGGAGACATGAACGGAAACACACCGTTCGTATTATGAGGAGACATGGTCAATAGCAAGAATTTGGCTACAAGAATTCAAAAATCATTAGGGGATAATGAAACAATTTTTACTATAATACAAGTTAAGAGGTTGCTAAAATATTTATTTTTTTTGCGTGTGGAAATTTGGATGCAAGTTGAAAAAACAAGAGCTTAAGTGCATCCATTCCAAAACGTTTTCGACAAAACAAGGCAAAAACATATCCTCAAAGCGAACATTAATTCTAAAATTGATAGGTCATGGATTTATAGAAAACATTTTAAATTCAAAATAATGGTAACGTTGATGGATTTGTTCATGTTCAAATGTTTTATGAAGCCAAAAACAATCCACAATGTTCCATTCAACCACATTTTGTAAACTTTGCAAAATCAAGGATGTTGGTCACCATCAGCAAAAAGTTATTTGTGTTACACATCACTTGCATCATTTCCATGTACAATACACACTTGTTGCTCTTATTGTGAAGTAATCATATAAAGATGTTTGGATGGGAAGAGAATGGAGCTTAGATTCCCTCCTTATGAACCCTTGTTAGCCATTGTATACCCTTTCAACCTCTTGCAATCCCTTCTAAACTCTTACACATCCTAGCAAACCCTTTTGTACTATTTTCATTCCATCTGTAACGAGGTGCTCCATTTTTCTGGCATACTCGGGGCCTCGTCCGAGTATTGGGGGCATGCAGGCCTTTTTCAGTTTTTGGCAATCCAGGTCGCGGTCGAGCTCACCTTCGCTCAATCGCCGATGCAAGGAGGAGGAGGAGTGAGCGCGCGAGCGAGCGCCGGCGTGGAGTTCACGCCGGCGCTAAGGCCTCGTTTCGCACGAACCCCCACGCGGCGTTCCGAACACGCCACGCAGGGGTGGCTTCCCCCCTCTCCACGGGTAGCGTAACGGCAACGCTACCTGCCGAGGGGTCGTTTCGACGGACGGCCCCGGCAACGGACGCGGTCAACGGCAACATTAAAACTAGTGACTGCAACCGTGCGACGGTCGCAGTTTTCTGGTGGCGTGTCCAACAAGGCGACCGCATCCACCGCCGAGAGGCATACGGGAGCAACGAGGCAGCTCGCCGAGAGACAAGATCGATCGTCGATCTCGACGATCGACGGCCGGGGACTTCTCGCACTAGGCATTAGGTGCAAGTAGAGCACCAGGTTCAGGTGCAAGCAGAGCACCGGGTTTAGGTGCAAGTAGCTTCTCGTAGCAAGCTAGGAAAGCAGTACGCTGAGGCCTGGGCTAGCCAGCCAATCAGTATAAATACCCTATACTCAGTTTAATCTAATAAACCTGTATTTTCCAGCTCTGGCTTCCTAAAATCTCCAAGTCTATCTTTCCGCTACGACTGTGCTCTCCACACACGAAGGCTAAATCTCCAGAGAGCACCCACTCTCACATCTGGTATCAGAGCCAGAGCCACGCGTTGGGCGGAAGCGCTGCCGGAGCTCGCAAAACTTCAAGGAGCGAAGGCACGAACTCCGCCGGACAACGTCGAGGCTGATCGAGAGGGAGATTGCTGGACCAGAATTCAAAGCCAACGCATGAGGCAACCTCTGGAAAACTTTTCTACATTTCCAAAGCGTCCACACGGCCTACCGTGCGTGCGCGGGAGACGACGGGTGACTCCCACGCACTTCGAAGTCGTCGGATTTTTGTCCCGGACTGCCGAATTGCTGCCGGAAAAATTTTGCATTGCTGCCGAAACGCTGCAAATTTTTTTCGAAGGATTTCAAGTGGCTAAAATCTATCTAGAGCCATGGAGCAGGCCTTGCAGCAGATCGTAGAGCAGCTGGGAGCCCTCAAGCTGGAGAACAAGCGGCTTAATCGGCAGATGGCTGACCTGCGGGACGGGACTGGCGCTGGGCAAGTTGGGGCGGCCCGGTGAAGGAGTCCGCCGAGACCAAAGCCAAAGGCTGCGGAAGTGTTCAATCCCTCTGTCAAGGGAGCAAGCGTTTGGACCTGCTTGTTCGCGATGAACAGCTACTTTGGGGCTCTGGGTCACCCTCGAGAGGACAATGCTGTGCGTGTGTCATTCGCGGTGACACTGCTACGCGGAGCAGCATTGGAGTGGTGGAGGAGGCTGAACATGCTGGCCACTCGAGGTGGAAGTGGGAACGCAGCTATGCAACATGCCGTGTTGTGGCAGCCAGGCGCGGGGCAAGCTGAAGCTCGTGTGCCGACGACATGGGAGCAGTTCGAGCAAACCATCAGAGATCGATTTGATCTCGTGAACGCCTTCATGGTCACGCGCAACAAGCTGAAGCAGCTAAAGCAGATCGGATCGGTGTAGGAGTACACACGCCGTTTCTTGGCGTTGTGCTCGGAGATCAACGACATGAGCGAGCCAGAGATGGCAGACAAATACCATGACGGCTTGAAGGTAGAGATTCAGCGCACGCTGGCACTCAGTGGAATCACGGAGTTCCAGGCAATGGTAGCCACTGCTGAGCGCGTTGACGCGCTGCGCTACCATCGAGGGGGTTTCCATGAGAAGCAAGAGAATTTTCAGCGTCGAGTACAGCACCCGCAAGGTGACCCCATGGAGATCGACGCGGTGCAAGGGGGTCAGCAGCAGAGCAAGCCGCGTGGTGGGAACTGTTGGATCTGCGGGAAGCCTGGGCACCACAAGAAGGACTACAAGAAGAAGCAGCAGGGAAACGGAAACTAGCAGTGAGTGGCAGGCGGCCATCTGCTGGGAAAGCTTCGTCTGTATCAGCAAACACCAGCCCCGAAAGTCCTTCGACAACTAGGGAGCTGCCCAGTGTATTGCTGCGGAGCGAAGGAAGCGAGAGCGTTCCGGGGATCCTCCTCAAAGCCGAAGTATCATCGGCTGGTTCTGCGGACGGCGAGGGGCACCAGACTCGCCGGCAGATTAAAGCATTGCTAGATTGCTATGCGTCGCACTGATTCTTCATCAATGAGCTTGCAAAGAGGTTGGGGCTTGCACGGCTACCCGAGAAGCCAACTACGGCCAAGTTGGTACAAGGGGAGCTAGAGTGCAGACTGCCTGTGAAACCTCTGAAGATCCGTCTGGGCAAGGTGTTGTGCGATGTGAACTTTTGCACGTGCCCGATGTACACTTACGACGCCATTTTGGGGCGTGACTGGCTGCACCGGTGGAATCCTTCTGTGGATTGGGTGCGCAGCCAAGTGAAAGTGAAGAAATGCGGAGAGCAAATCGTTTTGTCGTTGTGGGCAGAGGAGAAGGACTCCAAGGCAGGCATGGTACCGCAGCTGAGTTACGTGCAGCTGAAGCACCGTCAGTGCAAGGGGGAACAAGTGTACCTGGTGTGGGTACGGCAGAAGGAAGCAGCTATAGAGGTGGAAGTGCTAGCAGCGTAGACAAAACAACAAGAGGGCGAGCAGCAGAAAGCACCTACAACAGAGCTGTCGGAAGGCATTAAAGGAGTGTTGGACAGCTACAGTGACGTGTTTCCTGCTGAGCTACCAAAGGGTTTACCACCGAAGCGGGACATCGACCACAAAATTGATTTGGTTCCGGGAGCAACTCCAACAGTACGAGCTGCTTATCGCATGAGTGATAATGAGCTGGGTGAGCTGAAGAAGCAGTTGGAGGAGCTAACGGAGCAAGGGTTCATCAGACCGTCCGTGTCACCTTACGCTGCACCGATCCTCTTTGTGAAGAAGAAGACAANTGACGTGTTTCCTGCTGAGCTGCCAAAGGGTTTACCACCGAAGCGGGACATCGACCACAAAATTGATTTGGTTCCGGGAGCAACTCCAACAGTACGAGCTGCTTATCGCATGAGTGATAATGAGCTGGGTGAGCTGAAGAAGCAGTTGGAGGAGCTGACGGAGCAAGGGTTCATCAGACCGTCGGTGTCACCTTACACTGCACCGGTCCTCTTTGTGAAGAAGAAGAAGACAGGGGAGCTGCGGATGTGTGTGGACTATCACGCACTAAACAACGTAACAATCAAGAACCGATACCCGCTGCCAAGGGTCGAGGAGTTGTTTGACCAGCTGAGGGGAGCGCAGTTATTTAACAAGATTGACTTGCGCTCGGGGTACCATCAGATCCGGATTGCGGAGGAGGATGTGGAGAAGACGGCATTTTGGACACGGTACGGCCATTTTGAGTACCTCGTGATGCCCTTTGGGTTGACCAACGCTCTTGCAACGTTCATGAGCCTCATGAACAGGATCTTCCACCCTCAGTTGGACCAGTTCGTGGTGGTGTTCCTCGACGACATCCTCATCTACTCCTGAACTCTGGAAGAGCATCAACAACATCTTCGACAGGTGTTGGAAACTCTTCGGAGAGAGAAGTTGTTTGCAAAGCTCTCCAAGTGCGAGTTTGAAAAAAAGGGAGGTTGAGTTCCTTGGGCACATCGTCAGCGGCAAGGGTCTCCGCATGGACCCAAAAAAGGTGGAAGCAGTGAAGCAATGGCCGACACCAAAGTGCATGCGTTACATCCAGGTGTTCCAAGGGTTTGTCAACTACTACCGGAAATTCATCCGGGGGTACGCAGAAAAGGGTGCGCAGCTGACTCAGCTGCTAAAGAAGGATCACTAGTGGGAATGGGGCGATCAGGAGCAAAAGAGCTTTGAGGAGCTCAAGGCTGCAATGTGTGACGCTCCGGTTCTGGTGCATCCGGAATCATCCAAGGAGTACATCATGGCAACGGACGCAAGCGACTATGCCATTGGGGCGGTGCTGATGCAGGATCACGGGAAGGGGCCGCAGCCGATTGCGTACGCGTCTCGCAGTTTTCGAGGTGCACAGCTCAACTACGCAATCCATGAAAAGGAGATGATGGCGGTGATCCATGCATTCAAGCACTGGAGGTGCTACCTCGAGTCGCGGCGCTACGTGGTCTTCACGGACCATTACGCCCTGAAGTACCTGAAGATGCAGCCAAACCTTAGTCGCCGACAAACTCGCTGGATGTAGTTCTTAGAAGGGATTTTTGACTACGAGATCCAGTACAAGCGTAGGAAGGTGAACCCGGAAGATCCTCTATTGCGGAGGCCGGACTTGAGCCTCAATGCCATCTCAGTGCTGATGGGATCTCCAGTCATGCATAGCCTGTTCAAGCACGGCTATGGCGTGGACAGTGAGTTCACGGGTGGTGCGCTGAAAGACGCCACATGGGATGGAGTTTATTGGCAAAGGGGTCAGGAGCGGAGGATTGTCGTGCCAGACTATGCGCCATTGAAGTAGTTGTTGCTGGAGGAAGCGCATGACACCCACTACTCGGGTCACTTCGGCCTCGACAAGACGCTCAAAGCCTTGGCACGCCAATACTGGTGGTCCTCAATGGCAACTGATTGCAAGAGGTTTGTGAGCAGCTCCGATGTGTGCCAACGCATCAAGGCGCGGAGGACCAAGCCACCAGGGGAGCTACAGCCATTGCCTGTACCAGAGAGGCCATGGACAGACATCTCGCTCGACTTAATTGGCGGGTTGCCTGTGACGCAACAAGGCAACAACACGGTGTTGGTAGTGGTGGACCGGTTCTCCAAGATGGCACACTTCATCGCATGTCCTGAGAGCATCACAACTGCCAGGACAGCTCAACTCCTCCTCAGTCATGTCATCAAGCTGCATGGAGTGCCGTAGTTGGTGGTCTCAGATCACGATCCACGCTTCACTTCGCGATTCTGGAGAGATCTCATGGAGAAGCTGAGCACAAGAGTGCAGCTGACCACGGCATACCACCCACAGAGCGATGGGCAGACAGAGCACACGAACCAGACATTGGAGCAGCTGCTGCGGAGCATGGTCCCACCGGATGGAGAGGGTTGGGAGGAGAAGCTCGGAGTGGCAGAATTCGCCTACAACTCAGCGGTGTCAGCATCCACACAGAAGTCACCGTTTGAGGTGGTCTACGGCCACCAGCCACTAAGCCCAGCCGCCCTTGCTACGGCAACATCTCTTCCGGCTGTGCAGCAAATTGCTGAAGGGTTTGCCACCACTTGGGATGTGGTGCGGCAACGGCTGTTGAAGGCACAGAAGCAGCAGAAGCGGCAGGCTGATAAGCATCGCTCTGCGGAGGAGTTCCAAGTGGGAGATCAGGTGATGCTGAACTCTGCTAACCTGCAATTGATGGGAGTTGGGAGTCCCAAGTTGAAACCGCGATGGGTGGGTCCGTTCCGCATTCTGGAGAAGCGGTCGGCCGTTTCATACAAGCTAGAGCTACCAACTCACTACACCATCCATCCGATGTTCCACATCTCCCTACTTCGTACCTATCGCGACCCCAACACCTTCTTCCAGGGTCGCGGGGCGGCTCCACCTCCTACTGTTCAGGTCCAAGGAAGTGAGGATTTTGAGGTGGAGAGGATCCTGGCGGACCGCCGGAGGGGACGACGGCGTGAGTTTCTGGTGCAGTGGAAGGGGTACCCGGCGAAGCATAACTCTTGGGAGCTAGAGGCCAACTTCCATGTCGGGGGTACCAACACTCTTCTCCAGGAGTATCTCAGGCGCGCCATGATGTCACGCCTCTGACAGGGGGGATGAATGTAATGAGGTGCCCCTTTTTTCTGGCATACTTGGGGCCTCGTCCGAGTATTGGGGACATGCAGGCCTTTTTCAGATTTTCGGAAATCCAGGTCGCGGTCGAGCTCACCTTCGCTCAACCGCCGATGCGAGGAGGAGGAGGAGTGAGCATGTGAGCGAGCGCCGGCGTGGAGTTCACGTTGGCGCTAAGGCCCCGTTACGCGCGAACCCCCATGCGGCGTTCCGAACACGCCACGCGGGGGTGGCTTCCCCCCTCTCGACGGGTAGCGTAACGGCGACGCTACCAGCCGAGGGTTCGTTTCGACGGACGGCCCCGGCAACGGACGCGGTCAACGGCAACAGTAAAACTAGTGACTGTGACCGTGCGACGGTCACAGTTTTCCGGTGGCGTGTCCAACAAGGCGACCGCATCCACCGCCAAGAGGCATACGGGAGCAACGAGGTGGCTCGCCGAGAGACAAGATCGACCGTCGATCTCGACGATCAACGGCTGGGGACTTCTCGCACTAGGCATTAGGTGCAAGTAGAGCACCAGGTTCAGGTGCAAGCAGAGCACCGGGTTTAGGTGCAAGTAGCTTCTTGTAGCAAGCTAGGAAAGCAGTAGGCTGAGGCCTGGGCTAGCCAGCCAATCAGTATAAATACCCTGTACTCTGTTCAATCTAATTAACCTGTATTTTCCAGCTCTGGCTTCCAAAAATCTCCAAGTCTATCTTTCCGCTGCGACTGTGCTCTCCACACACCAAGGCTGAATCTCCAGAGAGTACCCACTCTCACACCATCTTTCTTCTTTTAAATCCAAGCAAGCCCTTCCAAGTCTTGTCAACCTCTGAGGATCTGTGCAAACCCTTGAAGACACTTTCAAATGTCGGTAAGCACTTGCAATCCCTCACAGACCTTTACAAGTGTTGACAACTTTAATGTAATGGTTCACACCATTTGCAAAAGGTTTGCACCTCTTCATAGGATGTCACGGCGTTTTTAAAGGATTTACAATGGAACACAAGGATCAACAATGGTTTTCTAGGGTGTGCCATGGTTTCCAAGTGGCTACAATGGTTTACAAGGTTATAACACATTTTTCTTGGCTTTTCAAGGATTCATAAGGGTTTGTAAGGATTTTTTGCAAATGTTTACTAAATCTTGGCTCGAAACAATATTGTACCACTACAATTACTCGTCTCCTCGTTTTTACTTAGTTCATGTCCGATACACAACAATTTTGGGATTTAGAGCAAGTTTTCTCGTCACATAATGCTCCCATTAATGTGCACATTCTCTAGCATGATGTGTACCGTCTTGCCTCGGTTCTCTCTCGTTCCTCCCTATCTTGTCTTGGAGGACTTTTTCCATGTGTCTCATCTTGAGGTATGGCTGATGAAGCGAGTTTCATGCACTATGCAACCTACATACAATACACTACTAATATCTTTACTTCCTAAAAGTATACTTTCTTGAATACATTTCTTCCTTCAACGTTTACTCAATGGAAAGATACAATCTTCAATTGATGATGGTTTACATGATGTTATCTCAAATAATCCTAAATTATAAAGAAGCAAACCATTGTTAGTGCACCTAAGTTGGTCCTACTTTTATGTGGTGTACTGTCGCCTACTTTGCGTACAAGTTCCTCATCCAAAGTTTGGGTGTTTCTTAGGTTACGCTTGGTGTTTTGCTCGAGCGAGTTGTGTGTACTACACTTGGTTTGCCAGGCTGTGTGGCGAACCACGCGAGTTGAGCCACGCGATAAGACAGGGGTCAGCTTGGCTCGCTCGCTCTGGTCATTATGTTCTAAAAAAAGTTCTAATTCTTGTCTCGATCCTCGTTCCAGACTAACTCCCTCTGCCTTGATCTCCTCTCACAGCTCTTGAGAGCCCTCTCCATCACAGCTCTCAAGAGCCCTTCCCCTCACAACTCTCAAGAGCTCTCTCCCCCTCACACAGTCGAGAGCCAAAGTTGGCCCCTCGGCTAACTCCCAGCATTCCCCCCTCACGAGAACCGAGAGCCACCCAGCTCTCGATGGCGGCTAACTCTCGGAGTTAGACCTCACACCACCCATCTCCTCTCTCCTCCGCTCTCCTCCGTTGTCTCACCTACGACCTCACCCTCTTCTTGCTCTGTTCAACACTAGAACCTTTCACCTCAAAATCATTTCATGTTCACAAATTTCCATCTTCACTAGTTTTTTTCCTTCAAAGTTATTGTGGGCATTGTAATTTCTCATACTCAGTGTTGTAGAAAGTCCAATATATCAAAACATGTAAGGTAATGCAAAACAACCTATCCCATGAGTTTGCTTCATGTTTGAAAGGGGACGCAGAAGTGATTCATGCGACTTTCAATAAGTCGATGGTGGTTCCCACCCCCCCAACAAGGGGTTGTCTAGGAGGGGATCAAAGTGTGTATCGCGTGGATGCAGAAGTCTCTAGATTGGCATGTTTTGTGAGAATGATCTTGCCAAGCCCATCCCTTCTCCCCCAAATAACTATAATGTATTGGAGGTATGTAACGGGAAGAATAATGTAGATTTGAATGAACGGGGCAATGCCAATGAATGCCTAGCAATGCCTGGACAATGAATAGGCAGTGCCTAGCAATGCCTGGGCAATGCCTGACCATCCTCGTGCAATGCCTTGGAGTGCATGTATGACCAATCACCCCACCGCTGAATCTGTGAATTGACGAGTTTATTGGGATGTGAACATGGCAGTGAACGTAGACTTATAAAGAAAACTAGTACGCAGTGCATACAATCCATGATAACTGAAACCTTTTACAATACATGCATATCTGGGCCCTAGTTACATGAATTGAAGTTGCTATTCTCTGAAAAATGTTTGCATACATGAATACACTTATTGATACACCGACTGTCGAGTGTATGAATGTAGGGTAATTAACCATAGCTCGGAAAATGTCTGGGTAATGCCTTGCAATGCCTTGGCAATGCGTTGATAATGCCTCAGAATGCATGGATAAAGCTTGCCAATGCCTGGGATATTCCTAGCAATGCCTTGGAAATGCCTCGGCAATGCAAGGGAATGTGTGGAAAATGCCTGTACAATGCAAGGAAACGCCTTACAATGCATGGAAAATGCCTGGCAATGCCTGGCAATGTCAGGAATGCCTTGGCAATGCCTTGCAAGGCCTTGGAAACTCTTGGCAGTGCGTGGCAATACTTGGACAATGCCTAGCAATGCCTTGAAATGCTTGGCAATGCCTAGGCCATCCCTAGGCAACTCCTAGCAATTCTTGGACAATGTGTGTCAATGCCTGGGCGATGCCTTGGCAAAACCTGGGCAATGCCTTGGTAATGCCTCGGGATTTCCCAGAAAATGCCTAGCAATGCTTTTGTACTGCCTTGCAAGGGCTGGACAATGGCAATAAATGCTTGGGCCATTCTTGGAAATGCCTCTACATTGCCTCGCAATGCCAGGAAATTGTCAACAATGCCTTGTTAATGCCTAGCAAGGCATGGTAATGCTTAGGAAATTCCTAGGCAATGTCTGGCAATGCCTGGGCAATGCTTGGGAAATTCTTGGTAACGGCTGGAAAATTCCTGGCAATGCCTAGCAATCTCTAGACAATCCATGGGCAATGCTTGGCATTGCCAAGGCAATGCCTAGCCATGCCTCTGCAATGCCTGGAAATGCGAGGGCAATGCCTTGACAATGCCTAGAGAATGCTGAACAATGCATGGGAAATTCTTGCCAATGCATGGGCAATGCCTGGCAATACTTGGAATTGCCTGGACAATGCCTAGCAATGCGTGGGTAATGCTTGGAAATGTCCAGGCAATGCCACATAATGCCTTGCAATGCTTGGAAAATGCCCAATAATGCCTAGGCAATGCCTGAGGATGTCTGGGAATGCCATGGCAATACTTGGCAATGCCTTGGCAATTCTTGGCAATGCCTCGTAATGACTTAGAAATGCCTAGACAATGCCTCACAATGCCTGGTAACATTTGGGCAATGCTTGGGCAATGCATAACAATGCCTTAGCAATGCCTGGACAAGGAGTCACAATGCCTGAAAAATGTGTGTTAATGCATGGGCAATGCCTGAGCAAAACCTAGGCAATGCCTTGGCAATGCCTGTGGAATCATATATAACCAATAACCTCACCCTTAAAACTATGTACACATGATTATATTGGGAAGGGAACAGAAAAGTGAGCATTTATCAATAACCAAAACTTCTCTATTTCATCAAATTACCCTTATCAATTTCATGTTTGATAAGAAATGCATTATTAATAAATCCATGATTAAATTAATACATTTCTTGATACACTGATTGTGGAGTGCATAACTTTGGGTTGATAAACTATACCTTTGTGGAATGCTCAGGCAATGCCTGGCCATGCCTAGGTTATGTCTGGCAATGCTTTGTAATGCCTTGACAATGCTTGGCAAATGTCTGTGTAGTTCCTGGAAATCCCTAGGTAAAACTAAGGCAATGCCTATCAATGCCCGAGATGAGCCTAGCTATGCCTAGTAATGCTTGGGGAATGCCCGGCAATGCGTGGAAAAACCTGGGAAATGTGTGGCCAATGCGTGATAATACATGGGCAGTGCCTAACAATGCTTAGACAATGCATGGCCAATGCCTGGCAAATCTTGGGCAATGCATGGCCATGCCTGTGTAATGATTAGTTATGCCTAGGGAATACCTGGACAATGCTTAGGGAATGCCTTAGAATGTTTGGTCAATGTCTGGAAACACCTGGACAATGCCTAGGCAATGCCTAGACAATTCTTGACAATGCATGGGCAATGTTTGCAAATGCCTGGGCAATGCCTTGCAATGCCGGTAAAATGCCTGAACATGCCTAGAAAATGCCTGATAATGTCTGGGAATGCCTTGGCAATGCCTGAAAATGCCTTGGCAATTCTTGGCAACACCTAGCATTGGCATGCAATGCTTGGGCAATGCCTTGGCATTGCGTGGGAAAAACCAAAGGAATGCTTGGGCAACGCTTGAGGAACGCCCGGGCAATGCCTAGAAAATGCCTGATAATGTCTGGGAATGCCTTGGCAATGCCTGAAAATGCCTTGGCAATTCTTGGCAACACCTAGCATTGGCATGCAATGCTTGGGCAATGCCTTGGAACTGCATGGGAAAAACCAAAGGAATGCTTGGGCAACGCCTGAGGAACGCCCGGGCAATGCCTGGCAATGCTTGGGTAATGCCTAACAACACCTAGTAATGCCTAGGAAATGCCTGGAAATGCCCCGGCAATGCCTAAAAATGCCTGGGAAATACCTGGTAATGCCTGGGCAATGCGTGGCAATGCTTGGGCAATACCTAGCAATGCGTGGTAACTATTGGGCAATGCATGGGAAATGCCTCGCAATGCCTGACAATGCCTGTGAAATGCATGGGTAATGCGTGGGAATATTTGGATTATGCCTAGAAATTCCTAGCAATGCCTGGATAATGCATGGGTAGTGCCTGGAAATGCCTGGGAATGCTTGGCCATGCCTGTGCAATGCCAGGGAATACGTGGGCAATGCTTGGGGAACGCCTGGAAAATGCCTCCCAATGCCTGGGAAATGCCTCGCAATGCATGGGCAATGCCTGGGCAATGCACGGGCAATGCTTGGACATTGTGTGATAATGCATGGGGAATGCCTAGCAATGTGTGGTAATGCATGGCAATGCATGGGCATTGCATGGAAATGCCTGAGGATGCCAAGAAATGCCTTGCAATGTGTGGAAAATCCGTGACAATTCCTGCGCAATGCTGAACATTTTCTGGGAATGCCTTGGCATTGGTTGGAAATTCCTTGGCAATTCTTGGCAATGCCTCGCAATGCCCGGGCAATGCCAAAGAAATGCCTGGCAATCCCTGACTACACTTGGGAAATACTTGGGAAATGCATAGAAATTCTTGGGCAATGTCTGGGAAACGCCTGGCAACGCCTGGGAAATGCGTGTCAATGCCTGGGCAAAACCTAGGCAATGCCTTGGTAATACCTCAGTAAATCCTGGGCAATGCCTAGAAATACTTGGGTCATTCCTAGAAATGTTATGCAATGCCTATGCAATGCCTGGAAATTTCAGGGCAGTGCCTGGAATTTCCTAGGCAATGCCTCGCAATGCTTGGGCAACACCTAGTAATGACTAATAATGCCTGGGAAATGCTTGAGCAATGCCTTGCAATGCCGAGGTAATGCATTGAATATTCCTCTAATGCTTAGGCAATGCCATGCAATGCCTATCAATGCCTGAAGATAAATGGGCAGTGCCTGGCAATGCCTTAGCAATACTTGGTTAAGCCTGTGCAATGCCTCGGAATGCATGGAAAATGCATGTGCAATGCCTAGTAATGCTTGGGCAATGCCTCGCAATACCTGGACAATGCCAGGGCAATGCCTGGACAATGCTTGACAATGCATGAACCATGCTTTCCAATGCCTCGGCCATGCCTGGCAATACCTGGGAATGCCTTGGCAATGCCTAGCAATGTGTGGGCAATGCCTGCAATGCTTTGGTAATGCATGGAAATTCCTTGAAATGCATGGACAAAGCCTGGAAATGCCTCGGAAATGCCTAGCAATGTCTGGAAATGCCTTGGTAATGATTTGCAATGCCTTGGAAGTTTTGGCAATGCCTAGGGAATGCCTGGGCAATTTCTGGCAATGCCTAGCAATGCTTGGGAAATTCCTGGCAATGCTTGGGCAATGCGTGAAAATGCCTAGGCAAAGCTTGGGAATGCCTAGAAAATGCGTACATTTCTTGGCAATTTTGGGCAATGCCAGGGCACTGCCTGGTAATGCCTACCAATGCCTAAGCAAAGCGTGGCAATGCCAAAGGAATGCGTTGGCAATGCAAAGGCAATGTCTGGCAATGCGAAGGCAATGTCTGGAAAAACTTGGCAATGCCTCGGAAATGCCTGCAAAATCCTAGGAAAATGTTGGGGCAATGCCTAGCAATGCCTGGACAATGCCTAGGCAGTGCCTAGCAATGCATGGCAATGCCTGGCAATGCTTGGCAATGCCTAGGCAATGCTTGGACAATACTTGGGCAATGCCTAGCAATGCATGAAAATGCCTGGGAAATGTGTGTTGATGCCTAGGCAATGCCTGGTTATGCCTTAAAATGCCCGGCAATGCTTGGAAAATGTTTGGCAAAGCCTCAGCAATGTCCTGACAATGCCCGACAATGCCTCTACAAATCTTGAAAATGCCTGGCTTTGCCTAGAAATCCCTGGAAACGTGTAGCAAAGCCTCATGAATGCATGGCACCACCTGGAAGATGCCTGGCAATGCTTGGCAATGTATAGGGCATGCCTGGGCAATGTTTGTGCCATACTTGTCAATGCCTCGACAATGCCAGGGTAATAATTGGGAATGCTTGGACAATGCCAGGCAATGCCTTGCAATCCCTCGCAATGCCAGGGCAATAAATGGGAATGCGTAAGCACTGCCTAGCCATGCCTGAACAATGCTTGGAAACGCTTGGCAGTGCCTTGCAATGCATGGGTAATACCTGGAAATGCGTCAGAAATGCCTTGCAGTGCCTGGCAATGCCTTGGCAATGCCTAGCAATGCCTTGAAATTCCTCAAAAATGTGTGGGGAGTGCCTGGGAATGCCTAGGCAGTGCCTGGCAATGCCTAGCAATGCGTGGACAATACCTCGGCAGTGTCTAGCAATTCTTGGGTAATGCCTGGCCATGCCTATGATGCCAGGGAATGCATGAGAAATACCTGGGCAATTCTTGGGCAATGTCTGTCGATGCCCCGGCAATGCCTTGCAATGCCTAAGCCATGCCTGAGCAATGCCTGGACAAAGCCTGAAAATGCATGGAAAATGCTTGGAAATTGCTTGGAAATTCGTAGCAATGCGTGGGCAATGCCTGGCAATGCATTGGCAATGCCTTGTAATGCCTGAATAATGTGTGGCAATGCCCGGACAATGCCTAACAATTTTTAAGACTGCCTTGGAAATGCGAGGCAATTACTTGGCAATTCTTGGCAATGCCTTGCAATGCCATGGCAATGCCTAGGCCATGCCTAGCAATGCGTGGGTAACACCTTGGAACACCTGGACAATATGTGTTAATGCCTAGGCAGAACCTGGGGAGTTCCTTGGTGATGGCTATGCAATGCTCGAGCAATGCGTGGCAATGCGTGGGTAATGCCTAGGAAATGCCTGGCAATGTCTGGGATGTGCGTGGAAATGGGCAATGCCAAGCAATGCTCGGGAAACATGTGGGTAAATCCTGGTAATGCTTGGGCAATACCTAGCAATGTCCATTAATGGCAGGAAAATGCATGGGAAGTGCCTGGCAATGCCTTGGCAATGCCTCGCCAAGCCTGTGCTACGCTTGGAAATGCATGAAAAATTCCCTGACAATGCCTAGGCAATGCCTGGAAATGCCTAGGCAATTCCTTACAATGCCTGGGCAATGCCTAGGTAATGCCTGGAAAATGCCTGACAATGCACAGACAATGCTTTCCAATGTCTGGGCAATGCTTGGCAATGCCTGGCAATGCCTGGAAAATGCCTGGAAATACCTCGGTAATGCCTGTCAATTCCTTGCAATGCCGTGGAAGCGCCTGGGTAATGCTTGGATATTTCTTTCAATGCCTTGACAATGCCTGGAAGTGCCTGGTCAATGCCTGGAAATGTATGGGAATGGCTTGGAAATGCTTGGCAAATCTTGGCAATGCCTGGTAATGCCTGGGCATTGCATGGCAATGATTGGACAATGCCTGGCAATGCCTAGGAAATGCTTGGGCAATACGTTTCAACGCCTAGATAAATCTTGGCAATGCTTGGGCAATGCCTTACAATGCCTGGAAATTCCGAGCAATTCCAAGGCACTACATGGCAATACCTACAAATGCCTAAGAAAAGCGTCGCACCGCCAAAGGAATGCCTCGGCAATGCATGGCAATTCCTAGCAATGCTTGGACAATGCTCAGCAATGCCTCAGCTATGCCTAAAATGCCTGGGAATTTCTGGACAATGCCTCGCAATGCCTCGACAATGCCTGGAAATTCCTGGGCAATGCCTTGCAATTCCTGGATATTGCCTCAGCAATCCCTGGCAATCCACGGTGATGCCTGGCAATGTCTGGTAATGCCGGGGTAATGCCTGGGCAATGCCTGGAACTGCATGGCAATGCCTAGGCAATTCTTGGGTAATGCGCAAAAATGCTTTAGTATTGCCTGGAAATGCATGGACAATGTCTAGCAATGCTTGAAAATGCTTGGACAATGCCTGGCAATGCCTGGGCAATGCCTAAAAATTCCTGGAATGCCTAGAAAATGCATGCCAATGCCTGGGGAATGCCTGGAAATGCCAGGCAATGCCTGGGCAATGCCACAAAAATGCCTGGCAATGCCTTCCACTGCCTGGTAATGCCTGGATAATGCTAGGCAGTTCCTGGACAATGCCTAGGCAATACCTGGGCAATGCCTGGGAAATGCCTGGCAATGCTTGTACAATGCTTGGAAATGCTTGGATTTGCCTGACAATGCTTGGGAATGCTTGCAATGCGTAGCAAAGCCTAAAAAATGCATGGCAATGCCTGGACAATTCTTGGCAATGCTTGGGAATGCCCAGGCAATGCTGGGACAATGCGTGGGAATGCTTGAACAATGACGGGCAATGCTTGGGCAATGCCTGGCAATCCGTCCAAATGCTTGGGCTATAATTGGGAATGCCTCTGCAATGCCTCGCACTGCCTGTCACTGCTTGGCAATGCGTGGGTCGTGCCTGGCAATACATGGGCAATTCCTTGGGAATGCCTAGGCATGCTTGGCAATGCCTAGGTAATGCCTGGCAAATCTAAGAAATGCGTGAGCCATGCCCGACAATGCCTAGCAATGCCTAGAAAATGCCTCCAAATGCCTAGGCCATGCCAAGCAGTTCCTAGGCAATGCGTGGGAATGCCTGGGTAATGCCTAGCAATGCCTAGAAAATGCCTCCAAATGCCTAGGCCATGCCAAGCAGTTCCTAGGCAATGCGTGGGAATGCCTGGGTAATGCCTGGCAATGCCTAACAAGGTCAGGCAATGCCTTGGAAATGCCTATCAATGCTTAGAAATGCTTGGGAAACTCCTGAAGAATGCCTGTACAATGCCTGGCAATGCTTGGCAATGCCTTGGCGATGCTTGGCAATGCCTGGTAATGCCTTGGCAGTGCCTAGAAACTTGTCAGCAATACCTGGCAATGCCTGCAAAATTCCTGGCAATGCCTAGGCAATACCTAGCAAGGTCTCGAATCGCCTTGGCAGTGCCTAGGAAATGCCTGGCAATGCCTAGGCAATGTGTGCGCACTGCCTGGAAATGCTTGGGCAATGTCTCGCAATGCCTAGCAATGCTTGGACAAATGGCAAAGCCTGGCCATGCCTGGACGATGCCTTGGAACGTGTGGGTAATGCCCAAGCAGTGCCTGTGCAATGTCTTGGAATGCCTGGGAAATGCCTTGCAATGCCTAGGAAATGCATGGACAATGCCTAGACAATGAAAGACAATGCATGGGCGATTCTTGCTGATGCCTAGGTAATGCCTCGCAATGCCTAGAAATGGTTGGGAAATGCTTGGCAATGTCTGGGCAACGCCTGGCAAAGTTTGGGTTATGCTTGAAAATGCCCCGCAAAGCCTAGAAAATGCCTTGCAATCCCTTGGCAATGCCTGGAAATGTCTGAGAATGCCTTGGCAATGCCTGACAATGCCTTGGCAATTCTTGGCAATGCCTTGCAATGCGTGGGCAATGCTTGGCAATGCTCGGTAATGCTTGGGAAATGCTTTGGCAATGCCTAGCAATGCCTGGGAAATGCCTTGGAAACACTTGGAAATGCTTGATAACATGTGTCAATGCAAGGGCAAAGCCTAGCAATGCGTGGGAAATTTCTTCCAATGCCTAGCAATGCCTGCTAATGCCTAAGGAAAGCTGGGCAATGCCAAAGGAATGCCTCCGCAATGCCTAGATAATGCCTAAAATGCTTGGCAATGCTTGGACAAAGCCTCGCAATGCTTGGGCAGTATCTGACAATGCCTGGGCAATGCCTAGGCAATGCGTGGCAATACTTGGACAATGTCGAGGCATTACAGGTAATGCCTAGGCGATGCTGGGAAAATGCCTGGCAATGCCTGGAAATGCCCAAGTAATGCCTTGCAATGCCTGGGCAATATCTAGAAATGCCTGGAAATGCCAAGGCAATGCTTGGAAATTCCTCGACAATGCCTGTCAATGCTTGGCAATGTCTGGACAATGCCTTGGCAATGCCTGGAAATGCACAACAATGTCTGGAAATGCCCGGCAATGCCGAGCAATGCCTTGGCAATGCCGGGCAATGCCTTGGCAATGCCTTCACAATGCCAGGCAATGCCTAGGAAATGCCTGGAAAATGCCTAGGAATGCCTGGCAATGCCTGGACAATGCCTGGAAATCCCTGGGGATTGCTTGGCAATGCTTGGGCAATGTCTGGTAATGCCTCGTAATGCCTTGCAATGCCTAGGAAACGCTTGGGAAATTCATGGGCAATGCTTAGCAATACCTGGGGAACACCTGGGCCATGCCTTGGTAATGCCAGGCAATGCTAGAGAATGCCTGGGCATTGCCTGGAAATGCATGTGCAATGCTTGGAAATGCCTGGCAATGCCGCGGCAATGGCTGGTAATTCTTGGCAATGTCGGGAATGATTTCCTGGCATGCTTTGATCTACCAAGTATTCACAGCTGCTTAGGGCAGAGAGTCTTCCTAGGGAGTGTGTGCTTTGGGTTGCCACAACACCAAGGGAGCTGAAGTCTGGCAAAATGCAGGTTGCATAAATTGAGAAAGGTTGAAGACCATCAGTGGCTGTTTATTTTGGTTAGATTACATCAGATTCGTGCAGCGTGTGATCCAAGCTTTCCAACGCATCCAAGAACGCCCAAAAAGGAGCAGAAGACCTCCTGCCATGGTGGTTCCGTCCACCATGCCCACGAACGGAGGTGACTGGAGGTGCTTTGATAGTGGCCCATCGAAGCGCCCTTCCTGGCCCTCCAACGTGGAGGGAGGCTGGCCCTGGTTCAAGAGACCTCCCACGTCCCTTCCTTTATAGCCCACGTGCCTTTGGAGCTCACTGAAATTGAACTCGCACCAGGGACGGTGGAGTTATCCCGTCACCAATGACAAACACCCTGATTCAACCCACCTACCACGCAAACTTTAGATGGGGCTAAATTCTTTAATTCTCCACCAAATCGAGCACCCAAAAGCTTGAAACCGCGTGGCAAAATCCACGGAGTCCAAACCTGTAATTAGATCAGAGATTCAACCACTCTCTAGTGGTCGAAGCAGGAAAATGGCAAAAGGCATCCATGGCAAGGACACTTTTGACAAACCCCCTCGTGCATCTTCTATGTTGGATGCCTCATGTTCACTCCTGCTTGTCCACTCCTGCGCCTTCAATCCCTTCACAGCTTGTCAAGCCGATTTCTACGAGACTGATGATGTGCCGATTTGTTAGCTACTGAGCTAACATCTCTGGAAAAGAAGCCACGAAACCAAAAAGCTCACAAAGGTTTTTGAGCCTTCTTCCTTTGTTGACATGTGTCATGCACCCCAAACTTAATCAGGCATACACTTCACCTTCAAGAGTACTAACGCCTTAGCATTACATCTCAAGAAGAGCTCAAGTCGTCAATACGCAAGAGAGCATCAAGCAAGGGTTGATTGATCAGCATGCAAGAAAAGTCCTTTTATAGTAGTCTGTCCAGTCCTAGAACTCAAAAGCACATTTCCGGGAAGTGGCCTGAACCAGCCACATCACCAATAGACTTGCACTATGGGCTTGATACATAACCATCCTAGTGTCAAGGTGACAGACCAACCATGTAGCGTCCAAGAAGTTATTGACTTTCTTTCTTGGAATCTTCCATAGTAAATAAGATGTGCATGGGGCCAGGATCGAACTCATGACCTCTCACTAGGCCAAATCAACAAAACAGCCAAGGTAACCACTCACCCACATGGTGTACTCACAGGTAATATCTCACATGAGACAGAGCATAGTTGATTCACATCACAACGGATCCAGGGGTCATACCTCCACAAGGGGCAGATCATTCCTGATCCGTCCTAAAACACTAAACAAGGGGCAAAAACAATCAACACGATCCTA
>SZWC01006191.1:84358-95523 GCA_023375785.1 Penium margaritaceum
AGATTTTATTGCGCGTCAGGCTGTGCAAGCGCCTCTTGTACAATTGTTGGTTTCCTTGTGGATATCATCATGCACCACGCCATGCCGACCCAGCGGCTCGTGCTTGCGTCATACCCTTTCGTCGCATTTTGCTGCTTCCGGCTGCGACACGGTGACCTTGGTGATGCCGGCTGCTGGTCCTATTGTTTCCTTGCTACAACGTTGTCCTCTATCGCGGGCTCCCCCGTGTTGGCTGCTATGTCTTGCGCTCCAATAGCACCTACACCCGTTGGAAAGCCCTGCTACGCTCCAGCATCGTCGTCCTCTGAAGACCCATCATCGACCTCTGCACATGCTAGCTCCTCTTCACGTTCAAGGAGTTGGAACCACTCCCCTTGCTTTGGAGAGTGTATTTCATTGATGGTGTTGCTGCTACTGTAGTAGATCTACTGCTCATCAAACATGACGTCATAACTGGTGATGACGTCCTGCATCTGCGGGTCAAAGAGGTGGTCATATGGAGCGCACTCTCGTATCCCATGAACGTGCACGTCTTTGCGCACGGGTCCAGTTTGGAGTCTTTTCTTTGTGCGGCATGTACCAACTCATGTGCCTTACACCCGAACGTATTCAGTTGCGCCACGCCTGGTTTGCACCCGCTCCACGCCTCCTGTGGCGTCTTCCAGCCACCCTTTCCCTTCAACACTACTGTTGAGATGAGGTTGGTGATGTAGCACGCAGTGCTCACGGCCTCGGCCCAAAGGCTATGTGGCAGTTTAGCGTCCACGAGCATTGTCCGCGCCATTGTGAGTATCCTTTCATTCGCACACGCATTACGCAGTTAGACTGTGGCATGTACGAATTGGTTGACTGCCACTAAATCCCCCGCTCCTTCAGCCATTATCCATAGCCCATGTACTCGCCGCCATTGTTGCCGCATAACACTCTGACCTTGTGGCCAATCTGCCTCTCCACCGTTGCGATATACTGTACTAATCTTTGATTTTGTGGTCATCAATGTTTTGGCACATGTAACTAGGATCCATCATTGATTGAAAATGTTTTTGTGTTCTCAAAACGAACGAAGTGGGTCCAAGTCGTAATCTTGATTTTGTAATAATTCCCTTTTCTGTTTTTCCACCCTAATGCTGGTTCAACTCTGACATCAAGCATGGCCTTCGCACTGCCGGCAGCCTCGAGCGCAAGACATCACCGAAGTGTCTTTGCCACTGATGCGACAACGGATTCTTGGAACACGCCAAAATCTATGCCTCTTCGCTCGATCTCAGCAGATGTGAACCGATTCGTGGTTATTACTTTCGAACCACCAGATGTAGAGGTCAAAGGATTTATCTGTGCGTATTCATAANTCAACAATTCCTGGAAATGCTTGGCAATGCATTGCCAACCATTTCCAGGCATTGTTGAGGCATGGCGAGGCATTGCCCAGGAATTGCAAGGCATTGCAAGGCATTACCCGGCATTGTCAGGCATTGCCAGGCATTCCTGCGCATTTCCAGGCATTCGTGCGCATTGCCAGGCATTCCCGCGCATTACCAGGCATTGCCATGCATTGCACGGCATAACGCAGACATTCCTAGGCATTGCCAAGCATTGCTCAAGCATTGCCAGGTATTGCCCAGGCATTGTGAGGCATTGCTAGGCATTGCGCGGGAATCGCCACGCATAGCCGAGCATTGCCGTGGCATTGCCAGGTATTACCAGGCATTTCCAAGCATTCCGCACGCAGTGCTAGGCATTTCCAGGCATTGCCAGGCATTACGAGCCATTGCTTGGGCATTTCTAAGCAGTTCTGAGGCATTGCTAGGCATTGTCAAGCATTGACAAGTTTTCCCCATGCATTTGCAGGCCTTGCCCAAGCATTGCCAGGCATTGCCTAGGAATTTCTAGGCGTTTCCTGGGCACAACCATGCATTGCCCAAGCATTGCCTGGCATTGCTAGCCATTGACCACACATCGCCAGACATTGCCAAGCATTGCAAGGCATTGCCAAGCATTTCCTATGCATTGCTTGGAATTGCCACGCATTTCTTAGGCATTACCCGGCATTCCCAATGCATTGCCAGGTATGTCCAAGCATTGCCAGGCATTGCCCAGACATTGCCAAGCATTGCCCACGTATAAGCAGGCATTGCCAGGCATTACCAAGGCAATGCTAGAAATTTCCACACATGACCCAGGCATTGCCAAGCATTACCCATGCATTGCTAGGCATCGCTAAGCATTGGCAAGCATTGTCCAGCATTGTAAGGAGTTGTCACGCATTGCCCAGTCACTGCTAGGCATTGCCCAAGCATTAGCAGGCATTGCCAGGCATTGTCCAAGCATTGCCAAGCATAGCCAAGATTGCCANCTGGTTTGCACCCGCTCCACGCCTCCTGTGGCGTCTTCCAGCCACCCTTTCCCTTCAACACTACTGTTGAGATGAGGTTGGTGATGTAGCACGCAGTGCTCACGGCCTCGGCCCAAAGGCTATGTGGCAGTTTAGCGTCCACGAGCATTGTCCGCGCCATTGTGAGTATCCTTTCATTCGCACACGCATTACGCAGTTAGACTGTGGCATGTACGAATTGGTTGACTGCCACTAAATCCCCCGCTCCTTCAGCCATTATCCATAGCCCATGTACTCGCCGCCATTGTTGCCGCATAACACTCTGACCTTGTGGCCAATCTGCCTCTCCACCGTTGCGATATACTGTACTAATCTTTGATTTTGTGGTCATCAATGTTTTGGCACATGTAACTAGGATCCATCATTGATTGAAAATGTTTTTGTGTTCTCAAAACGAACGAAGTGGGTCCAAGTCGTAATCTTGATTTTGTAATAATTCCCTTTTCTGTTTTTCCACCCTAATGCTGGTTCAACTCTGACATCAAGCATGGCCTTCGCACTGCCGGCAGCCTCGAGCGCAAGACATCACCGAAGTGTCTTTGCCACTGATGCGACAACGGATTCTTGGAACACGCCAAAATCTATGCCTCTTCGCTCGATCTCAGCAGATGTGAACCGATTCGTGGTTATTACTTTCGAACCACCAGATGTAGAGGTCAAAGGATTTATCTGTGCGTATTCATAATAAGACCAAAAAAAATGCCCGCGTTGTCAAGTACATGAATTTGTATGAGAGAAAACAATCAATATCAAAATCAAAGATCAGTACGGTACTTCTAGAGCTGGTCCAACACCTCTCTTTTTTGCTTCAGGGAGTAGACGTAAAGTTTTCTGTTGCAATCATTGATGAAGGTGACGAAGTACCGTGCGCCCCCAATGCACGGCGTCTTGATCGGTCCGCACACATCACTGTGCATGACCTCGAGCATGTTCTGGGCCCACCGCTATCCGTCCTCAAACGGCTTGCGGTCACCTTTCCCATGATGCAAGGCTCGCACTTGTGATCTACAAAATCTACTATTGTGTCTGCTGCACCGGTGATTGCGAACCATGTCGTGCTTCGCTATCTATTGCACGACCGCAGACGACGAGTGCCCCAGGCACCACTTCCATAGCTGCAGGTCTGCTCTCTCGCCTTAAGCATTTCTAGGCTGTGTCAGGCAATCCCATGCATTGGTGAGGCATTGCAAGGTATTGCCAGGCATTGCCGAGGCATTGGCATGCATTGCCCAGGCATTGCCCAGGCATTTCCAAGCATTGCTTCGGCATTTCCAGGCATAACCACGCATTGCCCAGGCATTGCCAAGCATTGCTACCCTTTCTCCACACATTTCCAGGCATTCGCAGGCATTGCCATGCATTGCCTGATATTGCCCAGGCATTGTCAGGAAGTACCTCAACAATTCCTGGAAATGCTTGGCAATGCATTGCCAACCATTTCCAGGCATTGTTGAGGCATGGCGAGGCATTGCCCAGGAATTGCAAGGCATTGCAAGGCATTACCCGGCATTGTCAGGCATTGCCAGGCATTCCTGCGCATTTCCAGGCATTCGTGCGCATTGCCAGGCATTCCCGCGCATTACCAGGCATTGCCATGCATTGCACGGCATAACGCAGACATTCCTAGGCATTGCCAAGCATTGCTCAAGCATTGCCAGGTATTGCCCAGGCATTGTGAGGCATTGCTAGGCATTGCGCGGGAATCGCCACGCATAGCCGAGCATTGCCGTGGCATTGCCAGGCATTGCTCAAGCATTGCCAGGTATTGCCCAGGCATTGTGAGGCATTGCTAGGCATTGCGCGGGAATCGCCACGCATAGCCGAGCATTGCCGTGGCATTGCCAGGTATTACCAGGCATTTCCAAGCATTCCGCACGCAGTGCTAGGCATTTCCAGGCATTGCCAGGCATTACGAGCCATTGCTTGGGCATTTCTAAGCAGTTCTGAGGCATTGCTAGGCATTGTCAAGCATTGACAAGTTTTCCCCATGCATTTGCAGGCCTTGCCCAAGCATTGCCAGGCATTGCCTAGGAATTTCTAGGCGTTTCCTGGGCACAACCATGCATTGCCCAAGCATTGCCTGGCATTGCTAGCCATTGACCACACATCGCCAGACATTGCCAGGCATTGCAAGGCATTGCCAAGCATTTCCTATGCATTGCTTGGAATTGCCACGCATTTCTTAGGCATTACCCGGCATTCCCAATGCATTGCCAGGTATGTCCAGGCATTGCCAGGCATTGCCCAGACATTGCCAAGCATTGCCCACGTATAAGCAGGCATTGCCAGGCATTACCAAGGCAATGCTAGAAATTTCCACACATGACCCAGGCATTGCCAAGCATTACCCATGCATTGCTAGGCATCGCTAAGCATTGGCAAGCATTGTCCAGCATTGTAAGGAGTTGTCACGCATTGCCCAGTCACTGCTAGGCATTGCCCAAGCATTAGCAGGCATTGCCAGGCATTGTCCAAGCATTGCCAAGCATAGCCAAGATTGCCAGGCATTGCCCAGGCATTGGGAGGCATTGTCACGCATTGCCTAGGCATTGCCCATGCATTGCCAGGCACTGTCAAGCATTGCCCAGACATTGCCACACATTGCGAGGCAATTTCAGGCATTGGCCACGTATTTTCGGGCATTGCAAGGCATTGCCACTCAGTTCTTAGGCATTGCCCGGGCATTGCCAGGCATTACCCGGGCATTGCCAGGCATTGCCCGGGCATTGCCAGGCCTTGCCTGGCAACGACGGCTACACAAACCTCCTAATGACCACTTGAACATGTTTGGGAGTGGTGGCACATGTTTTTGCGGAGTGGTTGTACATGTTGTTGAAGAGTGGCTGCAAATGCTGCTAAGGAGTGGCTGCATATGGTACTAATGAGTGCCTTAGTTAGGGCACCTACTTTTTGGTGGATGTGGTGGACACAACCCATTTGGTTGAGACTCCAGTGCAGTTGTTGCCAGAGACCGCCTCACAGAATGGAGATTTCAAAGCAAGAATAAGCAATGACACTTCTAACAACTATAGATTCTTGATAACCCTACTTCACCCTTTACCTTCATATACAGATCATCATACGACTCTCTTGAACTCTTTCATTTTCAATTTCACAATTTGACTTTGCTAGAAATCTATACTAGAGCGACGTGTTGAGGCTGGAACATCGCTAGAGTAGGCATGGCCCTATGCTTGTCGCTTTGCACTGCTGCTCCCTTCTGCTGCTCTAAGACTGTGAGAGAGAAACTGCGCGCTGAGGAATTAACGCCAGAAAGGTAGTGGAAACTGAAAAGAACTGATTAGAAACCAAAAATGAACAGCAATGGGAGACCCCTCCAAGTTCTAGCTCCCACCCAGCTCAGTAGAGCTTGTTACTCAGCTTTCTAGCCAATTAGAAAAATGACCTATTTTCTGGCTGGCAGGGTTTTCTTGGTGAGCCCTACCAGAGGGTCGACAACCTAAAACCCGAGCGTCGTCCGTTTTGCCTGAATTCTGGACCATGCCATGATACCAGCGGTGCAAATAGAGTCATGCGGTCAGAATCATCTAGAAAAATAACAGAGAGGAGTTATGGCCACCTAGGCCCAGGTCTACACTAGTCCCCGGTAACAACAGTGCCAGATCAACGTGAAACTTGGATCTTAAGCAGTGTTGACCTCCCTTACCGATGTGGTCAGACCACATCGGCCGCGGCACCGTGGTGCACATCGATGTGGCATCAATGTGGACATTGGTGCGATTTTCCCGTGGGTCCATACTTTGACGACCGACGCGTGGCTGTGACACACATTTCGATGCCCACTGGCCGAAGGAAAAAAAAAAATGTAGGTACCGGTTCGGCATCACGTTGACGTTCCGCTCCACTATGACTAGGTGCAGTGTAACTCACGAGAATGCATTCCACGTTCACTATGCACCCCATTGGTGGCATTGTAGCTATGACTTTGCATCGGCCAATAGTGTGCTTCATCATCCTAATCTATCTTGCTTTGCTGGCCGCAGTTTGATGGCCATGCATCACTGGTTGCATGTTTCTTACTGCAATACCGCCAATCAGATTGCCACTAGGTTTTGAGGCCCATGCCTCCGTTGATTTTGCCATGAAAGAAGTTGCTAGTCTAACCATGCAAAGAGGTTTTTNCCTAGGCATTGCCAAGCATTGCTCAAGCATTGCCAGGTATTGCCCAGGCATTGTGAGGCATTGCTAGGCATTGCGCGGGAATCGCCACGCATAGCCGAGCATTGCCGTGGCATTGCCAGGTATTACCAGGCATTTCCAAGCATTCCGCACGCAGTGCTAGGCATTTCCAGGCATTGCCAGGCATTACGAGCCATTGCTTGGGCATTTCTAAGCAGTTCTGAGGCATTGCTAGGCATTGTCAAGCATTGACAAGTTTTCCCCATGCATTTGCAGGCCTTGCCCAAGCATTGCCAGGCATTGCCTAGGAATTTCTAGGCGTTTCCTGGGCACAACCATGCATTGCCCAAGCATTGCCTGGCATTGCTAGCCATTGACCACACATCGCCAGACATTGCCAGGCATTGCAAGGCATTGCCAAGCATTTCCTATGCATTGCTTGGAATTGCCACGCATTTCTTAGGCATTACCCGGCATTCCCAATGCATTGCCAGGTATGTCCAGGCATTGCCAGGCATTGCCCAGACATTGCCAAGCATTGCCCACGTATAAGCAGGCATTGCCAGGCATTACCAAGGCAATGCTAGAAATTTCCACACATGACCCAGGCATTGCCAAGCATTACCCATGCATTGCTAGGCATCGCTAAGCATTGGCAAGCGTTGTCCAGCATTGTAAGGAGTTGTCACGCATTGCCCAGTCACTGCTAGGCATTGCCCAAGCATTAGCATGCATTGCCAGGCATTGTCCAAGCCTTGCCAAGCATTGCCAAGATTGCCAGGCATTGCCCAGGCATTGGGAGGCATTGTCACGCATTGCCTAGGCATTGCCCATGCATTGCCAGGCACTGTCAAGCATTTCCCAGACATTGCCACACATTGCGAGGCATTTTCAGGCATTGGCCACGTATTTTCGGGCATTGCAAGGCATTGCCACTCAGTTCTTAGGCATTGCCCGGGCATTGCCAGGCATTACCCGGGCATTGCCAGGCATTGCCCGGGCATTGCCAGGCCTTGCCTGGCAACGACGGCTACACAAACCTCCTAATGACCACTTGAACATGTTTGGGAGTGGTGGCACATGTTGTTGCGGAGTGGTTGTACATGTTGTTGAAGAGTGGCTGCAAATGCTGCTAAGGAGTGGCTGCATATGGTACAAATGAGTGCCTTAGTTACGGCACCTACTTTTTGGTGGATGTGGTGGACACAACCCATTTGGTTGAGACTCCAGTGCAGTTGTTGCCAGAGACCGCCTCACAGAATGGAGATTTCAAAGCAAGAATAAGCAATGACACTTCTAACAACTATAGATTCTTGATAACCCTACTTCACCCTTTACCTTCATATGCAGATCATCATACGACTCTCTTGAACTCTTTCATTTTCAATTTCACAATTTGACTTTGCTAGAAATCTATACTAGAGCGACGTGTTGAGGCTGGAACATCGCTAGAGTAGGCATGGCCCTATGCTTGTTGCTTTGCACTGCTGCTCCCTTCTGCTGCTCTAAGACTGTGAGAGAGAAACTGCGCGCTGAGGAATTAATGCCAGAAAGGTAGTGGAAACTGAAAAGAACTGATTAGAAACCAAAAATGAACAGCAATGGGAGACCCCTCCAAGTTCTAGCTCCCACCCAGCTCAGTAGAGCTTGTTACTCAGCTTTCTAGCCAATTAGAAAAATGACCTATTTTCTGGCTGGCAGGGTTTTCTTGGTGAGCCCTACCAGACGGTCGACAACCTAAAACCCGAGCGTCATCCGTTTTGCCTGAATTCTGGACCATGCCATGATACCAGCGGTGCAAATAGAGTCATGCGGTCAGAATCATCTAGAAAAATAACAGAGAGGAGTTATGGCCACCTAGGCCCAGGTCTACACTAGTCCCCGGTAACAACAGTGCCAGATCAACGTGAAACTTGGATCTTAAGCAGTGTTGACCTCCCTTACCGATGTGGTCAGACCACATCGGCCGCGGCACCGTGGTGCACATCGATGTGGCATCGATGTGGACATTGGTGCAATTTTCCTGTGGGTCCATACTTTGACGACCGACGCGTGGCTGTGACACACATTTCGATGCCCACTGGCCGAAGGAAAAAAAAAAATTGTAGGTACTGGTTCGGCATCACGTTGACGTTCCGCTCCACTATGACTAGGTGCAGTGTAACTCACGAGAATGCATTCCACGTTCACTATGCACCCCATTGGTGGCATTGTAGCTATGACTTTGCATCGGCCAATAGTGTGCTTCATCATCCTAATCTATCTTGCTTTGCTGGCCGCAGTTTGATGGCCATGCATCACTGGTTGCATGTTTCTTACTGCAATACCGCCAATCAGATTGCCACTAGGTTTTGAGGCCCATGCCTCCGTTGATTTTGCCATGAAAGAAGTTGCTAGTCTAACCATGCAAAGAGGTTTTTGATGTTTTATTTTCCCACTTTGAAATCATAAAAAAACACTGGTTGCGAACCAAAAATGCAGGGTTTGTGACGACCAGTTCAAGCCGTATTTGACGTCGAATTTTCTTTCGTAATTCCGAACTCGATTTGAGTTTGGGGTGTGGGGGGGAGGGGGGGGTGGGAAGTGTGGGGTTGTCCTCACTCCCAAGCGTCATAGTTCCGGACCGAGGCTTCGACTCTCGGTTCAGTCACGGAGAATCGCTGTCTTACGCGTCCACGAGCATGGCGTAGCAACGCCATTCACAGCAATAAGGTGCGGCGAGGTCTCGAGACCTCGCCGCAAGGACACCGGGCACCATGCCTCCTAGGAGGGCTGCTCCTCTGCCGCCTCTCTCAGTGAGNAGCAGCACACGGCTGGAGAACAGCAGTAGTACAACGGGCTCTGTCCGTGTCGTCACTCCCATCTTCGACCCCGCACCCGTCGGCTGGCTCCATGGCGATTTCCTCACGCTCGCCCTGTCTCGCCACTGCCTCCCCATGCCCACCTGCTCCAAGAAGCCCGGATTCTACTGTGGCTCTTGCAGTGTCACCCTCAGCGGAACTTGTGACAGGATTCGTGGACACTTCGGCAAAGCAAACGTCAACGTGCAGCAGTGTGACCATCCTCCGCCGCTCGCCCGCGATGTCTTAGGGCTTGAGCACAAGCCCCGGCCTCCTCATGGCTGGATGCCAGCTTGCCCAAGGCTGTTCAATGGGACTGGCGAGAGCTGGGGCACCACGGCAAAGCCGGTGGGATGGGCACGACTGTACGAAGAGCGCCAGAGGGCTGCCACTCTGGAAAGGGCTGGACTACCGCAGGATGACGATGACTTTCTGCAGGAATTCCAGGCGGAGCAGCAGACGTGCGACGGGCAGGGGCAGCAGCAAGAACAGCAACAGCAGGGGCAGCAACAGCAGCAGAACCTGCAGCAGCAGCAACAGCAGCAGCAGGAGCAGGAGCAGCAGCGGTAGCGTCTGATGCTGGCCACTTCAAACATGCTGCAGACAAACATGCTCCCTCATTGCGAGACAGTGGCAAACAAGGCATGCCAGGCTGCTATTGTGAAGCTGATGGCATGTGCCGCGCTTCCCATCTCGTTCTGCCGTGAACCTGCATGGATGGACGTGGTGAGGACTGCCAAGCACAGCAACGGGTTGTTCAGGCTGCCGGGTCGGAGCACAGTTGTCGGCGACATCCTGCCGAAGTTGGACGAGAAGCTGGAAGCCTTGGATGCCTCCTTGAAGCAGAGCTGGATGATCTACGGCGTGACGTTGGCTGTGGATGGGTGGTCGGACACGCAGCAGCGTCCCATCTACAACGCTATGGCGGTAAACGCCAAAGGAAGCTGCCACGTCTTCAGCCGAGATGCGAGCAAGCTCGTCCGTAACGCTGATCACATCGGCGCCATGATTGAGCTCGCCATCGACCACGTTGGGGTGAAGAACGTGGTGTTGGTGGTCTGCGACAACACCTCCGTCAACAAGAAGGCTTTTGAAGACCTGAAAGGGAAGTACCCCGCCCTCCTTTGGCAAGGCTGCTGCACACACAATTTTGACCTGGTGATGAAGGACGTGTGCAAGTCTGAGTGGGGGGCTAGTGTCCTGTCGAGAGCTGAGAAGGTGGTAGCTTTCTTCAGGAACAATGACATGCCGAGAACCTGGCTGAAGCAGGCTTCGGGGGGGGCGGGTGCTGTTGCCGAAGTGTGATACCCACTTTGCGAGTGCCCACACCATGCTCCAGCGCCTCCTGGACATGCGTCCTTTCCTGCTGAGGCTTGTGAATGCCAACTCATGGAAGGAGATGGGTGGGCAACGTGATGGTGCATTCAAGCATAAGAAGAAGATGGTGCGCAAAATCATTCGTCGGCGCGTGTTCTGGTTGCAACTCCGCCAGATGCGTGACCTGTTTAACCCCCTTGTCACAGTGCTACGCCTTGCAGACTCTCCAGGTGGTGCGTCAAGAGAGATCTACAAGGGTCTCCTGGACGCCACGGCAGATCTCAAGGCCCTCGCCCAGCCCAAGGGACGCAAACCTGCGCGGGTGGCTGCACAGCATGTGAAGGCAGCCATGGCCAGCCTAGCAAGGCGCTGGACCAAGGACATGAGCTGCCCCTTGTATGCAGCCGCTCGGCGGGTGCACCCCACCCACTTTGGCAATGACCTAGGAGGGGATGTCAGCATGGTGCAGGCATGGG
>SZWC01006191.1:103241-113800 GCA_023375785.1 Penium margaritaceum
GGGAACAGCAGAAGAGGGTGCAGGTGTGGCTGCCACAGGGGGAGAAGGTGCTGGTGCAAGTTTTGTAGATGACCAAGCTGAGGATGACCAGAGTACTCCAGCTGGCGATGCCGTGGGTGGAGGGGCAAGCAGGGAAACGAGGAGCACTGCAAAGGTTACTGCCAGCAGCAAGGTTGCTGCTTCTGCTAGATTGGCTGTCAAGGCACTGGCTGCAAAGAGAGCAGCTAGAGCAGCAGCAGCTGCCAAGGCAACTAGAGCAGCAGCAGCTGCCAAGGCAGCTAAAGCAGCAGCAGCTGTCAGTGCAGCTAGGAAGGGAAGGAAGCGTAAGAAGGGAGCAGAGTAGTGGAATGATGTTGCAATGTTGTGCTCTTTGAAATCTTGATTTCATGTTTTTTAAGCACATTCATTTGCCATGTTGGACCATGATGCAATGCCTCGTACAAAGTTGAAATTCAGCACAAATGTCTCTTTCATTGTATACAATAAGACAGGTGAAAGTAATGCTGTGCAATGCGCATGGTAGTGTACCATGGTGATGCATACTCAGTGTTCAGCTGTGCCAATGTCATGTTTCTGGCACTGATTTGAAGAAAAAATGGACATGTGGATGATGACTCGCTTTGCTTTGGTATTATGTCATAGGAGGCTTAGGTTGAGCTTACAAATTTTGTCCCTAATTCCCATAATGACTTGGAACCTGTTAAACACTAGTTTGTAGTATACAGACCCCCCCCCCTCCTTAGAACTTCCGAGGTGCCGGGGTGGCCGATGTGGCTAGGGACCACATCGATGCACCGAGGTGCCCATTGATGTACCGCTGTTCGAGGGGCCTAGGTCAACACTGATCTTAAGTATAACATAATGCTGCAGATGCAATGGTGCAGTCAGATCCAACACTGGACGCATGTAGACAACATCTACAATGACACTGACGGCCGGCGGCATGGATGCCGAAGAGGCTTGCCGATGGAGCTGAGCACGTCGACCGTCGGAGGGAGGAGGCTCCAACAAACTGCGTGCATGCTTCAGCATGCATCGGCTCCACCAGATGACACTCCAGCAGCGTCGTGTCTCACCGTCAGTCATCTGCACGCCGCTGTCCACAATCTGGGAGGACACAATAGAGCACAATGAGAGATGTACAAAAACCAACACTCCCCCATGAATCAAAGGCACAACGCACATGGGTGGGTAGCGACACATCCAACAAACAGACTCCCCTAGGACACGCAAAGACACAGGCAAGGGCAAAGAGTAGCTCACGGACACACACACCAACCGCACTCACAGTCTTCTTGAACGAGGCGCGCTTCAGTGCCTTGGTCAAGAAGTCAGCCAGTTGCCGTGCTGTCTCAACCGACACGATACTGACGTTGCCGTCATGCAATAACGAATGCACATAGTCATAATCAACATTGATGTGCTTTGTGCGCGTGTGATGCACGCCGTCATTGTCAGCGATGGCCATGGCACTCTCATTGTCACAGTGCAACATGATGGAGGCGACGGAGTGACGCAACTCAAACAACAGACGACACAACCACACGCTCTCACAAGCGCCTGCACCAAGGGCCACGTAATCAGCGTCAGCAGTGCTGCGTGCAATACACCCCTGCTTGTCAGTGCGCAAGGACATAGTCGTGCCGCCAGTCAGAAAGATCCAGCCAGTGCGACTCTTACCGTCCGGACTGCCGGCCCAGTCACTGTCGGTGTAGCCCACCGCGAACATAGATGGTTGTCGGCGGAACATGAGACCTCGCCGTGGGGTCGAGACGACATTGCGTAGTACTCAGATTGTGGCCTTGAGGTGGAAATGATGCGGCTCCTAGGAGAACTGAGCTAGGAGGTTGACAGCAAACGCAATGTCTGGGCACGTCATCGTCGCCAGAAACATCAATGACCCGATGACTCGAAGATACATGGTCACGTCAACTGGCACCCCCACAACGGCTGGGTCAGGGTTCTTCAGCTTCACCTAGCCATCGGGTGACATGGGTGAGGAAGCGCTCGGTACGAGGGGCACGTCCTCGGCAAAACGAGCAGATAGATTCTACACGTAGGTAGCTTGATGGACGTGCAGATGCCCCGAGAGCAATCATACTTGAGCTCCATGCCCAGTAGGACTCAGGCAGACCCGAGGTCCTTCATCTGGTAGGTGGTGTGTAGTAGGTCCTTGAAACGCAGAATGGCAGTTGTGTCCGGCGACGCGATGAGGAGGTCGTTGACGTAAACCAAGAGAGCGGCAAAGGTGTGGCCCCGCGGGCTGATGAACAGTGCAGGCTTGGCAGTGCTGCAAAGGAGGCCGCAACGGAGAAGCGTGCGACTAATCTCCTGGTTCCAGTACCTAGGCGATTGCTTCAGGTCATAAAGGGCCTTCCGCAGTTGCCAGACCTTGCTTGTGCCGTCGTCAAAGCCTGGAGGCTGCACCATGTAGAGCTCCTTGTCCTCCAGCGAGCCATGGAGGAAAGTGTTGCTCACATCCATCTGATGCAGCTACCACCCGTGCTGGGAAACCAGGCTGAAGAGCGCCCAGCTAGTGGTGAACCGGCCAACTGGGGCAAAGATCTGGTCATAATTGACCTGAGGGACTTGAGCAAACCCCTTGACTGTGATGCGGGCTTTGTACTTGTCCAAGGACCCATTCGGCTTCCATTTGTACTAGAAGATCTATTTGGCACCGATGGCCTTCCGACCTGGAGGGAGATCGACGAGGTCGTACACGTGGTACTGTCAAATAGCAGCGAGCTCGTCGGCGCATGCAGCATCCCAGTGCACGGCCTCGGGGGAAACACGAACCACGCGCAGGGTGGCTTGGTCCTCCAGGCGTACCGTGGAGTGGACTATGAGGGCGTGTGTCTCGAGCCCCAAGTGGGATGCACGTGAGTGCGGCCATGATGGCATGCCGGTGCTCCTAGAGGAGCATGGCGTAATCCAGTGTTGAGCCCATGTCGAGGTCTACAATGATGGCCGAAGTGGTTAGGCCAAGGGCCTTGGTGCCAGGGTCCCCACTCACGACCGTAAGGGTAGACGAGACACGTGGGACGACGTGGGGGCCGAGGTGCCAAAGGGTGCGGTGCGACGGTCTGTGTGCTCACTGAAGGCCTGGGTCAGAGGCTACCGCTGGGGCCACACGTGTAGCGTGGCTGGACAAGAGACGGGGTAGCTGGAAGTGAGTCCGAGGGGCTAGCGGAGGCGGACGGGGTTGCTGGCCTCGGAGGGGCCAACGGACGCAGACGGGGCTGCCGGCCCAGAGGGACTAGCGTACACGGATGGGGCTCCCGGCTCGGAGGGACCAGTGGACACGGAAGGGGCTACCAGTCGAGAGGGACCAGTGGACATGATTGGAGCTGCCAACTCGAATGAACCAGCGGATACAGACAGAGCTACCAGTGTGGAGGGACTAGCGGACACGATTGGGGAGGCCGGCTTGTAGGGACCAGCGGACAAGACTTGGGCTGTTGGCCCGGAGGGACCCACAGACGCAGGCAATGTGTAGCCCGGAAGCGACACAACAGAGGACGGACTCACCACTCCCCCATGCGATGGGAGGGAAATCGACGAGCCGAAACGAATGAGGTCATGGGGAAACAGCCCCTCAAAGAAGAGATCATTGCGTGACTCGATGATGTAATGCCGGGAGGGATCCCAAAAGCGCCAGGCTTTGGACTAACAGGAGACACCAAAAAAAGTGCAGGGACGTCCTTAGGGGGCGAGCTTTCCACCCTGCTGTGGGGCGGGCAGCCACACAACGGCCACATAGCCCCAGATGCGAGCAGGGCGGAGGTCAGCCTGCTGACCGCACAAGTGCTAGTACGGCGTGGACTGGCGGGGAAGGGGTCCATGGGGAATCCGGTTCCAGATCCACGTCATGTAGGCCATGGCTTTGAAGTATAAGTCGTCGGAGAGGCCATACTCGACCTGCATAGTGCGGATGGCGTCGGCCATGGTACGGTTTCACCGCTCGGAAACGCCGTTCTGGGCTGGCATGTAAGGTGTCGATGTCTCATGATGGATGCCACGGGAGGCAAGGAAGGTCGTGGTCTCTCCCATGTGTTCGCCACCGCGATGAGAGCGGAAACAACAAAGAGAACGGCCACACTCGCGTTCCGCACAGACAAGGTACAACCTGAATGGTGGGAGTGATATCACTCATTTGCCGAAGGCAGAAAACCCAGCGGTAGCAAGAGTAGTCGTCTGTGAGGGTGAGGACATAACACCCATGAACCCCGACGGACTCCGTAGGAAGAGGAACCATGACGTTGCAATGGACCAAGTCCTGAGGGACAGATGCACGAGAGGAGGACAGAGGGTAAGTGGACACATGCATCTTGCCTTGGGTGCAATCAATGCACTCAGTGGGGCACGGCCGGGGGAAGGAGGCCAGGTCAAGGCCCTTGGCCGGCTGGGTGCGGAGCATGCTATCCACGGTAGCAGAGTGAACGTAACAAAGGCGGAGGTGCAGGAGGCGGGTGTGCTGCGGTGAGAGCGTGCTAGTGACAAACACGTGGCCAGTGGCGGCCGACGAGGAGGGGACGGAGGAAAGGGAGGACAAACAAGGCACGTGCCACATGTTTGCCACGGGCGGTGGCGTGCAGAACGACAAGACCGGATGGACGTAACAACACAGTGCGAACGCCATGCAAGTGCAGGACGTCCATGCTCATGCAGTCAAGAGAAGTGACGGACAGTAGGCTAAGCTCAAGACGTGGGACGAAGAGGACATTGGTCACAAATACATCACCGGCGGAACCGCTGAAACGAAGGACGCCGACCCCATGAACAAGTAACACCTATTCGGAGCCCGTCCGGACACCAGACACATCGCCAATGAGACGAAGCACACTGATGGCCCCGCAAGAGGCCGTCATGTGATGCGTGGCCCCGAAGTCAATGATCCAGGTCCCAGCAGGTTCCTATACTACAGTCGCCAAATTTCTAACAGACACAAGGCAGGAAGCAAGAGACGCGGATGTGGTGGACGGAGGTGCAAACCGTGACTGCCAATCATCAAGCCAGGCAACGTCGTCACAGAGAGGGGCAGGAGAGGAGGGCTCAAGAGATGGCAAAACATACAAAGAAGGAGGACATGGCCACAGCTCAATCTCAATCATGTAAGGACAGGCAGGCAAGCAAGAGGTGACGCAACTCGCACTTCCCTAGGAGGGAGGAACCGCTCCAACCAACGCTCACGTGCGGAGGGCTCGGGAGCGTAGACCGAATGCAGTGTGAGTGTGCCAGAGCCCGGAAGGGAGGAGGGCTGCACCGGTGATGGAAAGGGAGGCGCCAACTGCTGCAGATGGTGCTGCTGCATAGCCGGCGACGACAACGCCGGTGCGGCTGTCGGGGGAGTGGAGCTGCCGCACGAGGTGGAAGCATCAGGGCTGGCGACAGTTCCAGCAGCAGAGGCGAGATGGCGCTCACACTGGCGACGCATGGTGGTGATGACGCACGCCTCGTTGGTCGGGAGCAGGCACGTATACCACCTGTGTCATGGCTGGCCACAGTTGTGGCAGACCGAGCCACCACCATTGGACCCGGTCAGCTGCTGCTGCTGGCCCTTACCCTTCTTGCCCTTGCGCTTCTTCTTCCCTAGCAACAAGGAGTTGGTGGATGAAGCTCTTGCGGGGGAGGCGACAGCCATGGGGGCGACGGCAGGGGAGGCAAGTGCCTCCGTGCGCTAGATGCGCGACTCTAGACAAGCCTCCTCAATCCTGAGAGATATCTCGTATGCCCAGGGCATGAGGATGCCCTAAGCCGTCATCATGGTGAGGACGTCGTGAGTGTAATGGATGAAGACGTCAGCAAATGCGTTGGTGGCACCGTGCTTGATGGTCAGGAGTGCGGCTAGAGGGGGTGGACTAGAGTCGCCCTGGCGACGGAGGATGTCCTCCGCCCGCTGTTAGTAGGAGGTGACGGTCTCAATCTCCCCCATGTGCAAGGAGTTGAACTCCCGGAGCGGACGGCATGTCTCAGCTTTGCTAGACAAGCGATGGGGACGCATGAGGACGTGCCATATAACTGCAGGTTTTGGAGTCCCGCCAGTTGTAAAGTCTCCAAGGAAAGGCTCGATGGTGAGGCGTGACACCGGAGGGGCGACCGGGACGAGAGCACGTACGGCACGACCAGCATCATGTAGCTGGTCGGCCAGGGAGGGGTTGTACAAGAGAGTATAGTACGAACACAGGACCACGTCCTGTGCTTAGATGCGGAAGTGGAGCCCCGAGCACCGGAACTGCTCACCGACCTGGAGCGACGGGGGTAGAATCTCAAAGTCTTTTGGTCTATGGCCGGTAACCAAAATGGGGCCAAGGACTGAAGTCACTGTTTGCCACTGGCGTTGGGTGTGCTGCTGAGCTAGGTATTGCGTGTCCGGAAAAATAGTGGGGTTCGCGTCCGTAGGAGGAAGGAAGGGTGGCAGGGAGCTGGTGTGGCTCTATGGTGTCAGCAGCTGCAGTGCTACAAGTTGCTGTGTCAGTGCGGCAAGCTGCTGGCGAATGGAAATGAGTGGGTATGACGAGCCGGCGACAAAGCCTGTGGGTTGCTGTTGCTACAGCTGTTACTACTGCTGCTATAGCGGCAGCTACTGCTAATATTGCTGCTACTACTTCTGCAACAGCTACTGTTGCAACAGCTGTTACTGCTGCTGCTGCTCCTACTACAACTGCTGCAGCTGCTACAAGAAAGGAGGGCTAGGGGTTCCTCCAACAGAGGAGGACCCCTCACTGGGGCTGTTAGCCATGGTCCTCACCTTTGCTTTTGTCTTTGTTGATCTCCCTTTGTTTTCCCTCCTCTTTTCTTGTTTTTTTTCCTTGTTGTTGACATCACCAATGATGAGTGCGATGAGGCTGATACACTATTGTTGACGTCACCAGCAGCCCGCTATCCCTGACATCAACAACAAGGTGTTTCCGACCTTATGGCCACCTTGCTACTGTTGCTGTGGCTGCTGCGGCTGTTGCGGCTCTTACGGCTGTCATGGCTGCCATGGCTGCTACGGCTCGTTGGGTCAACTGGGACCGTTACAGCTGCATGGCGGCAGTGGCTCCACAGCTGCTGCGGTTGCGGTGCTACTACAACTGCTGTGGCTTCACGGCTTCGTGGCTGCGTAGCTGTTGCACAATTGCGTGGCTGCGTGGCTGCATGGTCGCGTGGCTGCGCAGCCGCATGGCTATTTGGCTACATTGTTGTGCGGCTGCACGGATGCGTGGCTACGTGGCGGCGTGGCTACGCGGCTGCATGGCTGTGCCATTGCGTGCTACGTAGCTGCGCCGCTGGCTCGCAACTGCTGCGGCGGCTGCTGCGCAGCTTTGGTTGCTACTGCGCAGCTGTTGTAGCTACTACGCAGTAGTGACTACCGTAGTGGCTTCTGTTATAGAGCAATTGTTGCTGCTGCTACTGCGGCTGAGGCCGCAACTATGCAGCGCAAATCTGTAGTGGAGATCTGCGATGTGGCTACTGTTGTTGTGGCTGGAGAGAGGGAGGGGAGGCGGGAGAGGCCACTCCCCTTGGCTGTGGCGCCGTAGCCGCGTGCGTCGGTGCAGTACCGGCGTCGTTCGTCATGTTACCAGCCGCGAGTCCGCCAACGCTACCTCCGTCGTGGGGTCAAGGCTGCCAAAACAAATTGGCAGCATTTCCCCTACGTCAAGAGCATTTTGAGGACGCCACCGGGGGGCGCTAACTATGCCAGGAAACATCCGGCAGAGTTTCCCTGCACGGGCACGTTTCTCGGACCGCCGGCGTAGATTGGGACCCATACGCCTTGTTACTGCTCAAATCTGCTCCTTCAGCTGCGGTCTTGCTCTGATACCAAGTTGGAAATCTAGACTAGAGTGGCGTATTGAGGCTGCAGCATCGCTAGAGAAGGCATGGCCCCACACTCGTTGCTTTGCACTGCTGCCCCCTTCTGCTGATCTGAGTCTGTGAGAGAGAAACTGCGCGCTGAGGAGTTAGCGTCAGAAAGGCAATGCAAACTGAAAAGATCTGATTAGCAACTAAGAATGAACATCAATGGGAGACCACTCCAAGATCTAGCTCCCCCCAAGCTCTTTAGAGCTTGTTACTATGCTTTCTAGCCAACCAAAAAATTGACTCATTTTTTGACAGGCAGGTTTTTCTCGGTGAGCCTTGCCAAACGGCCAACAGTCCAAAACCAAGGCATCGTCTGTTTTGCCTGAAAACTAGACTATACCATAATGTCGACATTGCCAACGTTGTCGCATGGTCAGAATCATCTAGAAAAAAAGCAGAGAGGAGTCATGGTTGCCTAGGCCCAGGCATCATCTACACTAGTTCCCGGTAAAAACAGTAACAGATCAACGTGAAACTTGGACCCTAAACAGAACATAATGCTGCAGATGCAATAGTGCAGTCAGATCTAGCAGTGGACGCATGCATACAGCATCTTCAGTGGGTGTGACTGCCGGCGGCACGACTACCGAGGAGGCCTGCCGATGGAGCTGAGCACGTTGACCGTCGGAAGGAGGAGGCTCCAGCAAACTGCGTGTAGGCCTCAATGTGCATCGGCTCCACCGGACGAAATTCCAGCAGCGTCGTGTCTCGCCGTCATTCATCTTCACGCCATTGTACAAAAGCCGGGAGGACACAACAGAGCAGAATGAGAGATGCACAAAAACCAACATAGTTTACCTGCTAGGCAATCTTGTGCACTGGTCGTCTTGAGTGGTGACCCCTCGAGACGGCCAATGTTGAAAGACAACTTCCTAGCACTGCTGTCGCTGGTGTGGCAGTACAAGCTGGCCAGCTAACTCCCTGATAGGCTGCATGCATATGTGTTGTCCCACAGCATGAATAAAAAAAAATACGAGAGTCTTCTGGGCGTTCGTCGCCGCCGGCCGCTAGTCTTCTGCAACCGTCGCCAGTCTCAGGGATCTACACGTGAATGGACATGAGCCGAGGGGTCACCGTATGCTGTGTACGGCACACACAACAACACTCTCCCATGACCGGAGGGCGAAACACGTCCATGCACATGTAGACACTAACGCTGTACAGAGCAGGAAATGCACAGCTGCTGCAAGCAGCAAGCACAGCACATGCTAGGTGGCACATGAGGAATCAACCTGCAACAAGGATGGGGTAGAGTCCCACGGAGTGAGTGGCTGCATGAAACTTCGAACGACCCAGAGCCTTGGTCAAAAAATCAGCACACTACGTGTCAGTGCCCACGTGGATAACTCGGATCTGACCACGATCAACCAGATCACGCACGAAGTGGTGCTCGACATTGATATTCTTTGTGCGTGCATGGAACACACCTGAGTTCTTGGCGATGGCCTCCGTGCTCATGTTTTCACACTGGAGGACCATGGGGGGAATGGACTGACGCAGTTCACGCAACAGACGGATGAGCCAGACACACTCCGCTGCACCGGCGCCTAAAGTAACGTACTCTGCCTCAGCAGTGTTGCGTGCGATGCAGCTCTGCATCCCACTTCGCCAGGACACTACAGTGCCTCCAATGAGAAAGATGTAGCCAGTGCGGCTCTTGCCATCTGGACTCCACGCCCAGTCACTATCTATGTACCCATCGAGCACAACGAACACCTGCTTGCAAAAGCACAGGCCGAAGCGTGCGGTGGACAGGATGTAGCACACACACCGGACTGCGGCCTCCAGTGTTCACTGGCGTGGAGCCTGCAAGAACTGAGCGAGCAGGTTGACAGTGAAGGTAATCTCGGGCCGTGTCATGGTGGCCAAGTTCATGAGCGAGCCGATGACTCGCAAGTACAGAGTCACATCGACTGGCTCCCG
Organism: Penium margaritaceum; assembly: GCA_023375785.1. NCBI lineage: Eukaryota > Viridiplantae > Streptophyta > Zygnematophyceae > Desmidiales > Peniaceae > Penium > Penium margaritaceum. The sequence continues at coordinate 113,013 of SZWC01006191.1, forward strand.
TAGGTCAGCTGGGTCATCCACCTTCAGGGCGGCTTGCCCCTCAAGGGTCATGGGCATGGAGGGTGTGCGGACGGCAGCGAGGAGGTCGGCAAAGTGCACCTCCACAGTCTTTACGTAGCATCCCTGGTGGACACGGAGTGTGTGGCAAACACGGTCACGCACGATCTCCATCCCCAAAAAGACAGAGGTCTCACCAAAATCTTTCATCTTGTAGGCCGAGGAGAGAACGGCCTTGGCAGCGTTCACTCCTCCCAGGTCGGGCGAGTTGATCAGAAGATCCTCCACGTAGACGAGGATGGCAGCAAGCGGTGATGAGGACTGTGAGAGGAACAGGGATGGGTCAGCATCACTCTGAACGTACCCAGCGCGTCTGAGCGTGCTGGTGATCTCCTTATTGCAGCAGCGAGGTGACTGTTTCAGACCGTACAAGGCCTTCCGCAGCCGGTACACGCGACCGGTGCCATCCTCAAAGCCGGGTAGTTGGACCATGTAGATCTCCTCCTCAAGGTCCCCATTCAGGAACGCGTTGTTGACATCCATCTGATGGAGTTCCTAGTCGTGCTGTGCCACCTGCCTTAGCAACATGAGCGTGGTCGTCATCCGCCCAATGGGGGCAAAGGTCTCAGTGTAGTCCACGTCAGGGACCTGAGAGAAGCCTTTTGCTGTCAGGCGCGCTTTGTAGCGCTCCACAGTTCCGTCTGGCTTGAGCTTCTTACGTAGAACCCACTTGGCCTTGATGGCCTTACGGTTTTTTGGCAATTCCACCAGCTCAAAGACGCCGTGCTCTC
>SZWC01006191.1:113816-135551 GCA_023375785.1 Penium margaritaceum
ATCTTTCATCTTGTAGGCCGAGGAGAGAACGGCCTTGGCAGCGTTCACTCCTCCCAGGTCGGGCGAGTTGATCAGAAGATCCTCCACGTAGACGAGGATGGCAGCAAGCGGTGATGAGGACTGTGAGAGGAACAGGGATGGGTCAGCATCACTCTGAACGTACCCAGCGCGTCTGAGCGTGCTGGTGATCTCCTTATTGCAGCAGCGAGGTGACTGTTTCAGACCGTACAAGGCCTTCCGCAGCCGGTACACGCGACCGGTGCCATCCTCAAAGCCGGGAAGCTGGACCATGTAGATCTCCTCCTCAAGGTCCCTGTTCAGGAACGCGTTGTTGACATCCATCTGATGGAGTTCCTAGTCGTGCTGTGCCACCTGCCTTAGCAACATGAGCGTGGTCGTCATCCGCCCAATGGGGGCAAAGGTCTCAGTGTAGTCCACGTCAGGGACCTGAGAGAAGCCTTTTGCTGTCAGGCGCGCTTTGTAGCGCTCCACAGTTCCGTCTGGCTTGAGCTTCTTACGTAGAACCCACTTGGCCTTGATGGCCTTACGGTTTTTTGGCAATTCCACCAGCTCAAAGACGCCGTGCTCTCGGATGGCATCGACCTCAGCCTGGCAGGCAATGCACCACTGCTCAGTGTCGGGGGCTGACAAGGCCTCATGCAGACTGGTGGGATCGGGAGACAACACTAGTGCACTGCGTGTAGCCAGGACATACACCGCAAAGGGAGGGTCGGCAGTCACCAAAGACTCAACGGCGTCACGAGCAAGACCACGCTCATGAGCAAGTAGTGCCATACCAGTAGCACAGCTAGGGTGAACCTCAGCAAGGCCTCGAGCACTCAGGCCGAGGGCCTTCGTGCCCAGGTCACCGCTGACGACGCTGCGCGTGGGGTGAGGGCAGAGACGTCCGTCGAGTGCCCGTGTGTAGGGGTCCGACGAGGCAGGAGCAGTGGGCGCTGCTAACTCACATGCCGGTGTGGACTGCATGGTAAGCGCGTCACTCGAGGCTGGCGTGGCCTCAACAGCCGGGGACAGGCCCATGACAGACACAGGCACGTCCGCGACCGGAGACAAGGACGGCTCAGAGCCAGGCACGGACGCGGACGTATGATCAGGCAGAGCCTCAGACGCAAAAGTAGGCGCAGGGTCAGGCAGAGCCTCAGACATGGAGGCAGACTCGGACACAGACTTGGACACGGGCGAGAGCAGAGAGTCAAGGGCAGAGGAGCGTGCCGCAGATGGGGCGGGGCTGGGGGTGCCGGCGGGCACAGCCTCTGGGGACAGCCCCTTGGGTGCCGACAATGGAGTAACCGTACTGGCCGGGGGCACTGTGCCAACCGTGACAAGAGCCTCCCCCACACGATGGGGTCCGGCACACCCAAGAGCATGAGCAGCACGTAGAGCGTGGATACGAGCAAGGTCGCGGAAGGTGAGATGCTCGAAGAAGAGAGCGTCACGGGACTCCACAATGCGACATTCTGCAGGATCCCAGAACCGCCAGGCCTTCGACCTTGGGACGACACCGACGAAAGCGCAGATGCAGCCCACAGGGAGAGCTTGCTCCCCTGCAGCTCTGGTGTGAACCAGACGCAGGCAAGGGAACCCTTGACATGGGCCAGGTGCAGATCCGCGCGAAGCCCGTGCCACAGCTCGTAGGGCGTGCGGTGACCTGGGAGGGGGCCGTGGAAAATGCGGTTCCAGACCCAGGTCATGTACGACATGCCCTCAAAGGCAAAGGCCTCGGGCATGGCACTGCCGGCGTGCATGGCGCGGACTGCATCCTCCATGGTGCAGTTCTAGCACTCTGAGACACCATTCTGCTGGGGAGTGGCGAGAGTGGAGAGGTTGTAGAAGACACCAAGCTCGGTGAAGGAGCGGGCCATGTCACCGAGGTAATCGCCGCCGCGGTCGGAGCGAAAGATCTGAAGGCGGTGGGGGGACTGGAGCTCCGACATGACCAGCCAAATGCAGACTACAATGGCGGCATCACTCTTCTGACGCAGACAATAGACCCAACACATACGCGTGAAGTCATTAGTCAACATCAAGATGTAGCGACCGCGGTCCTCCTAAAACTTGACAGGGAGCGGACCCATGAGGTTGGAGTGGACAAGCTCCAAGGGCCGACGAGCCCGGGAGACAGACGCAGGATAGGTGGACCAGTGCATTTTACCTTCAGCACAGGCGAGGCAGTCCGTCGTGGGCGGAGCCTCGAAGGACGCCGCATCAAGACCGAGAGCAGGCTGAGTGCGGATCAGCCTGTCGACAGCTCCAAGGTGCACATGACAAAGGCGTCGATGCAGGAGGCGGTGGTGCTCAGGGGATAGAGTACCATCGATGAAAACACGAGTAGTGGGAGACGGAGGCAATGGGGGAACACTCGCAGAGGACCCAAAGATGTGATACAGATCATCGACGGCCGTCCCACTGAGGACGGTTTCCTCGGTGTCGCGCACAAAGATGCGAGCATCGGCAGCTGTGTGCGTGACACGTAGGCCCATCTTCGTGCAAGCACGGACAGATAACAGGCTGACTTCCAGATCAGGGACAAAGAGAACGTCGGAGATGTATACGGGACCAGCGGGCCCGGTGAACTGCACAACCCCAACACCCTAGACAGGGACCTCATGGCCAGCTGCAGCCGATTAGAGCAAACAGTGCCGACAGGATGCAAAATGACGAAGGCGTCACGTCGACACGTCGTGTGATGGGTGGCACCAGAGTCAACGACCCACGTGGTGTCGGTGACACGCATACAAGGGGCAATATGGCACTCGGCGACGAAACAAGGCGCAGCAGCATGACGCTCGGCGGGGGATACGACAAGGCGACCAGTGGAGCACACATGAGAAGCATGCAGCAAAGACACATCATCAGGTCCATCACTTGCACACGGCTGGGCATGGGGACCACCACAGGCATCATCACACGACGATACAGACAGTCCACAGGCAGTAGGACCCCTTGACTCAGTTAACTCACTCGCACCTCCCTTAGATGAGCGCACAGCGAGAAGCTGGTGCAGCTCGGCGATCGTCCTGTCGCGTTCGGCGAGTGCTTGGTCGCGAGGATCCGCGGAGGAGCCTGCTATGGCGGCGGACTCCTCTGGGACGGCTGCGGTAGTGGCGGCCGAGCGGGCAGTCGCACCGGACGTCTGGCGCATGCGCACCTCGTGCGTCTACTGCAGCCTACGGGGGACCTTTGCCCAGTCCAATGGGCGGCCTGTCAGGTGAGTGCAGTCGGGATAGTGATGGTTACCCCCACAGTTGAAGCACACAAGCCGGCGGCCCATCATGCTGTCAGAGTCGCTGCTGCCACTACTATTGTTGCTGCTGTCGCTGCTGCTGCTGCTCCCGCTGCTGCTGCTGCGGCTGACACTTCTGGTATTGGTGCCGCTGCTGGTCCCGCCGCTGGAACCACCACCTGACGATTTGCGGCCCTTCTTCCCCTGAGCTGGAGCCGTTTTTCCTGTAGACGGTGGGGAGGAGGATGCGACGGCAACTGCAGCTGAAGCAGTGCTCCGGCGTGTGCGGTTCGCGGCGTCCATGCCGGCGACCCCCTGGAAGTCGAGTGTGGCCCAGTGCATCATGGTCCCATCGCTCGCCATGTCTCGAAGCAGAGTCTGGTCGAAGTTGCTGAATACGCGTGCGTAGTCAGGGTGGATGCCGTAGAGGATGATCTGGAGGGTGGAGTACTACGCAGAGGCATCGTCTCCCAGCTCCTCGTATAGCTAGATCGCCCGGCGCCAGTAGTCAGTTGCGGACACCTGAGCAGTCTGGCAGAGGGAGTTGAAGTCGGCAAGGCGCTGGGACGTCAGGGCCAAGGTGATAGCCAGTGTCCACACCTCGCAAGGGTCAGCTCCTGAGCCGGTCAGCGGATCAAAAAGGAACCGATTGAAGTCTTTGGTGAAGTCCGGGGCGGCTTTCATCAGGCCGGAGGCGGCGCGGACCGCAAGCTGTGTCTGGGCAGGGTCAGCCGCCTGGTATGGGGTGAGGTAGTAGGCGAGGACTCCTTCTCTCATGGCCCACATGCGAAAGCGCGGCTCCCTAGACTTGAAGTCGTTACCAGTCCAGAAGACGGGTGGGTCTGACTCAAACCACTTGGGTGGATTGACCGTCGGCAGAGCGACGGCTGAAGCCATTGCGGGACCGAGCATAGAGGAGGCAACCCCCTTGCCCCCTTGCTCGCAGAGCCATCTCCTCAAAGGTCAAAGGGCGGCGAGATGAGCTCAGGCCGGCATCAGCGCTGGAGCTCATGCCCTGGAGGGCGGCATTGGCCTCACGCGCTCTGCGGCGCGCCTTCAGGCGCATGAGGCGTGCTCGCAGCAGCTCCTCCTCACCCTCCTCACCAGAGTCGGAGAGGGTCTCCACGACCTCATCTGCATTGCCGCCGTGAGCGAGGTGGTCCTTGCTCGGGTCTGCGGACGGGTGCTGCTGCTGTTGCTGGGACTGTTGTTGCTGAGGCAGTTGGCTCCTGATCAGGTCTTGCAGCTCAGCGACCTGCTTTGTCAAAGTCAGGCGGCACTNGAGCCGGTCAGCGGATCAAAAAGGAACCGATTGAAGTCTTTGGTGAAGTCCGGGGCGGCTTTCATCAGGCCGGAGGCGGCGCGGACCGCAAGCTGTGTCTGGGCAGGGTCAGCCGCCTGGTATGGGGTGAGGTAGTAGGCGAGGACTCCTTCTCTCATGGCCCACATGCGAAAGCGCGGCTCCCTAGACTTGAAGTCGTTACCAGTCCAGAAGACGGGTGGGTCTGACTCAAACCACTTGGGTGGATTGACCGTCGGCAGAGCGACGGCTGAAGCCACTGCGGGACCGAGCATAGAGGAGGCAACCCCCTTGCCCACGCGGGCTCGCAGAGCCACCTCCTCAAAGGTCAAAGGGCGGCGAGATGAGCTCAGGCCGGCATCAGCGCTGGAGCTCATGCCCTGGAGGGCGGCAGTGGCCTCACGCGCTCTGCGGCGCGCCTTCAGGCGCATGAGGCGTGCTCGCAGCAGCTCCTCCTCACCCTCCTCACCAGAGTCGGAGAGGGTCTCCACGACCTCATCTGCATTGCCGCCGTGAGCGAGGTGGTCCTTGCTCGGGTCTGCGGACGGGTGCTGCTGCTGTTGCTGGGACTGTTGTTGCTGAGGCAGTTGGCCCCTGATCAGGTCTTGCAGCTCAGCGACCTGCTTTGTCAAAGTCAGGCGGCACTCTGCCTGAAGGTCAGCCAATGCGCGCACCTGGCGCGCCAAGGTTGTCGGACTCGGTAGCCGCTGTTGTTGCTGCTGTTGCGGCTGCTATTGCTGCCGCTGCTGCAGCTGCTGCTGCGGCTGCTGCTGCTTCTGCGGTTGCGACTGCTGTTGCGGTTGCTGCTGCTGCTGCCGTTGTGGTAACAATGACAGCGGCCGGCGTTGCCCACTGATGGAGCTGCCTTCGGCAGCTGCGTCAGTGGCGGCGCTGGCAGGGGTTTGTTTCGGCATGACAGCTGGTTGTCTGGAATGCCCGCTCTCTCCTGTCACAGAAATGTCCACCGCGGAGTTGTCACCGTGGAATGTCACCGCGGAGCTGTCACCGCGGAGCTGTCACCGTGGAGCTCTCACCGCGGATCTGTCACCACAGGTTTTCTGTCGCGGAATTTTTGCGGCTTTGCCGCGGAACAGCCACCGCGGTCGTGCAAATGTGGAACGCAGCGGGGTGCCGCAACCTGCCGGGGCACCTCCATCCGTGCGTTCCGCAACCACCTCGAAGCTCTCGCGATTGGCGACTGCGGGACGGCCGCGGAACTGCCGTAGACTAGCGACCGCGGAGCACGGGGGGGACCACCGGCGGAACACCGGTGTGTTCCAGAGCCGCCGCAGAGCTGCCGCGGCAGAGTGTCATGAATCCTCAGAACGTCGTGGATCTGCCACGGCACCGTCACCGCGGGGTGACTTACTTCGGAACGACGCGAGTAACCGCGGTAGAGTCGCGGCACTGGCGGCGCATTCCGTTGCAGCCGCATAGTTGCCGCGTCCGCTGCGGAGTTCGTGTCACCGCGGAGCACTGGGATTTTTCCGCAGAACGGCCGCGGAATTGTCGCGGACTTTTTAAGAAAACGGTCGGAAATGTGGTAGATCCTCCCAGGACCTCTCGCCGTGACACTGGGCGCTGTTGCTGTTGCTACTCAAGGCAACGGCTGCGGTCGCTCAGTGGTACCGAGGTTGTTGCGCCTCTGCTACGCAGCTGTGCAAGCACTGGCTCACGGCTCTGATACCATGAAAGACAGCTTCCTAGCATTATTGTCGCTGATGTGGCAGTACAAGCCGGCCAGCTGACTCACTGACACATACAGGTGGAGGTGAGAACAGCAAGAGGTTGGTTAGGGACACTGACAAAGTGTTATGCGCTGCAAATATTGAATGGTATAGAGAGAAATGACAACTGAGGCCTGGACAACCTAAATAGTGTCATGGACCTAGTGGATGCACACACGCGGCGCACAAGGGCGCTATTTTCTAGCAGGACAGAAGAGTGGCAAAAACAGAGTTTTGGCCATAACTCCCTGCGGACACGTCAAAATGACAAGCCGTTTGAACCAGAACGGCCGCATTGACGAGATCTACGTCCTGATTAGTTGCACGCTTATGTGCTTTCCCATAGCATGAATTAAAAAAAACACGAGAGTCTTCTGGGCGCCCGTCGCCGCCGGCCGCCGGTCTTCTGCCACAGTCACCAGTCTCAGGGATTTGCACGTGAATGGACATGAGCCGAGGGGTCACCATAAGCCGTGTACGGCACACACAACAACAAATGTACCTCCATCTCTCAAGTCCAATGTGGACCGTTCATGAGGTACATGTACCTCCGTTCGGTCCACATTGGACTTGAGAGATGGAGGTACATGTACATTGTCGAGGGATGGAGGTAGGTTCTAATTGCTATGATGAGGTTCTCAGCTGGTTGAGGATGTTGAGATTGTGCTCCTCATAGTCTGGAAGGCAGTCCGTGCATGGTGTAGCAGTGCATGCGCCCATGCAAGCATGCACATGTGGCAGGAGTTGCATAAGTAAGCACCAAACAAAAATTCTCTCTCCCTCCCTCTGGTCCACGAACATTTGGCAAAAGAGCTTGCTAGCTAGGACATGTGCCAATCACTGGACGCGATAGCGGGTGCCTCCTTGTTCCTGACTTCCACTCAAAGATCTGGACACCCATCACTCACCAGCACAAGTGAGTTATCTCATGGCAATACTATGTAGCTCCATCCTCTCCCCTCACATCATCTCCTAACCTCTAAGATGTGCTCCAGTTTCCTTGCAATACACATTTTGGGAACCCAGTAAATGTCAAAGAGGTCAGGCTCTGAAGAAAATCCAGACCAATCTGGGTGGAACCAGCTTTCAACCTATTCTCAAGGGTGTGCCATGCTTGAGAATATTCCAGGAAATTTCCTAGCTCAACTGTTCTCTAACCTAATTGGAAATAAATTAGGGCATGCAGGCCCATGCAAAAACAAACATGAGCTCTGTGTATGAGTGCGATGCAAGACGGCAAGAATTTGGCTAAGCCTACAACGCTGAATAAAAAAGAACAAGGAGTGAGTACAAATGAGCCCCTAGCGGGCTTAAGTAGGGGCGCCGGCAGCTAGCCGCACCGGGCCCCGTCGCCCCCGCTGAGCCCAAACGAGTCAGGGGGGAGAACACAGTGCGTACACCACGATAACAATAACGATGGTCTCCTCGAGGCACCGGAACAGATCTCCGAGTGCCCGGGTATCGACCGCCGAGAAAACAGGAGCAGTGCCAGAAAATCTCAAAATCAACGTCCAGACATCACACACGGCTTTCCAAACATCGGAAGCGCTAGTACAGCCACCGGATCTCCTCGTCACACCAGTACAGTCCATCGGGTGCACGGGTCTCAACCCACCGAGAAAACTCTCCTAGCTCCCGACAAGCTCACAGGGCTACCGGAACACATCGATCGCGTCTCGCCGGCGCTGTTGTACGTGCTGGAGAAGTCTCGGGACACTCCGAAGGCCTGTCGTGTCGTCACGCTCTCCTCCGCCATATACCCCCAATGTGGGTATATGGGTAATCCATTAGCGTCGGTCGTGACGGGTCGAAGCCACACAAACAAACACTCCCCTTGGCTGACATGGCCGTCAACGCCAGAAGAAAGTGAGCCAAGGCACGGAAAAGCAGCATATGGCAAGCCATAACATGCATGAGTGAACTCACACACACACACACATACACACACACACAAACACACACACACACACACACACACACACACACACACATCTGCTATCCATCTAGGGTCTCCCTAGACACTGGCACAACCCACCAAGTGTCTGGGTCTCGACCATGAGAGGAGTGATGCACACGTACACAAACCAGTGTAATGCACATCATACACATGTCAGACGACAAGATGGTCTCTTCATGACGCTGGCGGTACCAGGGCCCGGGTCTCGACCGCTACGAGCAATCCAACACAATAGTATCATCATCCAAACACAGGATCATGGGAGGATCTCCTCGTAACACGGGTGCAACGCACCACATGTACGGGTCTCGACCAACAGCTCGCATGCACATGCCACACATAGTATAGCCACACACCAAGACACACGATCACATGGTCTCCTCCTGACACTGGTACAACGCACCAAGCGTCCGGGTCTCGACCAATAGGGTGCTACCATCTATATACAGCTCTGCAGGCACGTAGCATGAGCTACATGCGGGATGCTGTAGATGCTCACAACAGAGCATGGACCTCGCCATGCATCTCCCATGACGTCGCGTCAGGTCGAGGTCTAAACAACACTCCCCCTGGGTAGATGAACCTAGCAGCGATATCCTTGATGGAGATGCTGATGTCGTAGCTGAACAGATCCTGGACGATGAGTCATGTGGTGTGTCCGTCATGCAGAGATAGCTCCCCCTGTCACGTGCGATCCGGCACCCGAGCTCAAAGATAAAGTGATGTCTTCGGCTACGACTCCTCACGACGCGGCTGCATCACCTGGGGTATACCAGTCCTCGCGTGACTGCCAAGGGTCCCAACTCACATTCTCTACTGTCACCACTCTGGCGCGATGCATCTGTGTACACTGGAAGAAAGGGAATGGGCGAGCAGCACACGTGCGTGGATGAAGTGGCGGAGCTGGCCTCCTATACGGGATAGCACACCCTGAGGCACAGGGTGTACTGCCAGAAGAGGATAGCTGGAGCGACGAAATGGATCACCACTCGTGGATGAAGATGACGATAGGGCAGGTGAGTCGCGCGGATGAAGGTGCGTGATGGCAGTAGTAGAAGAAGGAGGAGCGATGATAGGGTCGACAGGAGCGAGGATGACGGAAGCCGAAGGCACGCTCACCTATCCTATAACAGTGTCTCCAACGAACGTCATACTCGGAGCTCGTACAAGATCCTCCCCGAGTATAGGTGTGCCAGATGCTGCTGGCGGAAGGCTCCTGCCAATAGCAGTGATGCTATCCTTCTCTGAGAATCGCTCACGCGCTGTCGCCATCTCCCTCTGTAGCATGACTACACGCTCCTGCAAATCAGCATAATCTCCCTCAGACATGTCGAGGTGGCCCATGTCGACCTGGTGTAGAATAAAATCTGCCTCACTGGATGCTGCACATGCACACTTCACAACTCGGAAGTGCAGTGCCATCTGTATCTCTGCTGTTGAAGATAGTGGAACTGGTGCTACTGCATCCTCCTGGGGGTCAACCAAGCTCGCAATGTGCTGAGACGCTAGACCATTGGATGCAGCTGTAGGTGTCGCATCCACATCACAGCTCGTGTCTGTCATGCGAGGAGTGAGCAGGTGCATGCCAAGAGAGAAGGAGAAGGAGGAGTCGTCAGAGTCCGTAGAGCATGTGGAAACGTCGTCCGTGCAGGTATTGCCACTCTAGCGGTCGATGTGATTGGTAGGGTCACCAAGAGGTGAAAACAAGGGGGCAAAACTCAACTCCTGCGGACGAGGTGATTCCATCTGCATGTATGAATCTGCTCCAGTACCCTCGACTGCCGCCGTAATGGACATAGGTGTGCAGGGCTCCGGCTCGACAATGTCCGTCAAGGCGACCAACAAGCGCAGCTGGTGCTCATGCATTGTCTCGCCGGGAAGGCTGGTCGCCGCCACCTGCTCAATAATGGAGTGAAGACCACCACTTGACTCCGTCATGTGTGTAGGTCCTCCGTCCCGTGCACGAGACGTAGACTCAGGGAACATGGGTGACTCCTCACACTGAAGCTGGTGCTCAGGTAGCGCAGATGACACGGTGAAGCCTGCTGAGTCTGCTGCAGCATGTGTCCCAATGACACCTCTCAGAACTGCTACTCTCGAGAATGTCTCAACCTCCAAAAGACCAACCGACCGACTCTGCTCATGCACTGCGACTGCTGTCGTACTGGTGTGAATCTCGTGCGCCAACGCCCCCGGAGATCCGTGTGGGGCATCCCGATCCACACAATACTCTTGTGCCACCGCCTGGCCGCCACCGGTCAGGATCGCGAGTGGCACCACCCAAGCACGCGGTAGCTGCACTCCTCCTTATGCAACCTGCTGTTGTAGAACGTCCGGCTCCTACCCTAGCATAGATGTCCAACTAGATGACATACATGTCTCAACCTCCTCCTGATGCAACCTCCGCCGGACTACTGTGAGCCTGCTGCACACACTCTCCCAAAAGTCCAGTAGACGCATCCTGATCCATACGGGACTCGTGTGCCGCCGCTGGGCCTCCACCGGTCGGAGCCGCAAGTGGCACCGCCCAAGGACACCGTGCCTACGCTCCTCCTGATGTAACCTGCTGCTACGGAAGATCTGGATCCAGCCCGGACGTGGAAGTCAAGCTCGATGACACGGAAGTCTCCACCATGAACGCCATGTCGAGATCGGACTCAAGGCCATGTGCTGTCACCGTATCATATGAGTCTGCCTGAGCTGACGCTCGGGCACCACGGTCCGACGCGAGTGCGGATCCTGTCGCTACGGTCACATCGGGCAATGCGTGGTGACCACACTCCCCCTCGTTAGGTACAGCAACCGAGGCCGCGGAGGTGGAGGATGTATCAAAACCGGCGCGAGCACGGCGTGCGGAGTGCTGGCGCCGACGTCGAGGGGTCACTCGACTGGAACGACTGCATGAAGACATGTCATCGCAAGGTGGTATCGTGGTTGCAGCTGAGTGAAAGATCGAAAGGATGGTAGCAGCCTAGGACTCACTGGCAGGTGGAGCTGAAGGTACACCATTGGATGAGGAAGGAGGAGAGGATGGAGGAGATGTGATCAAAGAGGCCGTCGACAAACGAGAAGCAGAAGCACACTCAGTGACGACGAGGTCACAAAGCCATTGCACCGTTTATCAGAGGCCGTGGATCTCAGCGAATATGCTCGCCAGAGGTCTAGCTAGGGGATCTACCAACGCTGGCAAATCCGTATGCTGTGAAGGACGCAGGCTCGGACGAGGCTATAGCCAAGGTGGATGCCAGCCGGGAGGGCACGTCCAACAACGACGCCAACCATGACGTCCATCACCACAGTAGTAACAGGTGAACGTGCAGGGCGCCTGCTCAGGTGTCCGCGCACTCATCTCGTGTGCTGGACGATGGATAGGTACCGAGGGCACCTACTCCCGGTGGTAAACACCAAGCCACGGGAGAGAATGATGCCAGTAGGTACTGTCACTCCTGGAGGTCACGACGTCCGGGTCTGCAAACGTGACCAGACGGGACGAGCTGCACTACCACAGCACGCCCGGAGACTACAGTCTGACTAACTGCGGCCACTAATGCTGCTACCACTAATAGAGCGAAGACTGCTCCAAGACGAGAAGGGGTGGCGGCTGTAGGTGTGGCCGCTGCTCTAAGCAGTAGACGACCGTGCCATCGGAGATGGTAAGACTCGAATCCGCCGTCGATCCTACGGGGTGAAGTGCGCGCACCAATCCACGGGCCCCAGGAAGACGCCAGTCCAGGACGCGTCTCGAAGCGAAGATCGCCATCGACAATAGTCCGCTGTCGGCTGAGAAGGCAAAAGTGCACAGCCGCCGCACTTTGTAGTCATCGTCACTCCACCGCCTGATGCTGCTATTGCGGCTATGAAGAATACTGCTGCTGTGGCGGTGGTAGTTGGAAGATTATCCTTCCTTTTTTTTTGCTGTTTTTTTTCTTTCTTTGTCACCTCCCTTTTTTCCTTTCTTTCTTTGTTGCCATCACCCGCCACCTTTTTACTCTCTATCTCCCCCTCTTGTTTTCGTCCCTTCTCTCTCTTTTTTCTCCTTCTACTCACCCCGGGTTTGACCGTCACCCTGTTCTAGATTGCCCCCTAGAAAGGGTGCAGTTCAGGATTGGGGGGGGGGATAAAATTAAGCAAGGGGGCAATGTCAGGTCCCCCCCCTCTTCGCTCCTCGCTCGCTCTCAAAAAAAAACGAGCGAGCAAAGTGAGCGAGCGAGTGGGTGAGGAGGCGTGGGGGGGGGTCCGTCCCTCCCTCCGTCCGTCGGCCGACGGAGCCGACGGGCCCCTCCGAGGAGCCCCTCGGAGGGGCTCAACGTGGCCCTCCAAGGGCCCCCCTGAAAGGAGGGGAGGGGGGCGAAAGGGGCCGACGGGCCCCCTCCTCGAAGAGGCCTCCTGATGGGGGTCGAGGGGGCCCCTCCGAGGGGGCGGGGGCCCTCACAGGAGGGCTCCGAGGCCCTCCTCTAGCAGCAGCTGCAACGGCGGGTGCAGCTGCTGCGATCGCTGCTGCGGCTGCTGCTTCAGTCGCTGCTGCTGCTACTCTGCGCAGCAGTAGCTGCTGCTGCTGCTCAATGCTGCCGCCGCTGCTGTTGCTGCTGCTACTGCTGCTGTCGCTAAACTACGCAGCAGCTGCTGCTGCTGCTGCTTACTGCTGCCGCGGCTGCCGCCGCTGCAACTTGCTACTGCACGCTACTGCTGCTGTCACCGCCGTTGCAATGGCTCTTGTTGCTGCTGCTATGTGCTGCTGCTAGTGACGCCGCTGCTGCACCGGCTGATGCGCTCCTGCAGCTGCTCTTGCTGCTGCTGCTGTGCCGCAACTGCACTGGCTGCTGTTGCTGCCGCCGCTGCTGCACTGGCTGCTGCTGCTGCTGCTTTTGTTGTTGCCGCCACAGTCGCTAGTGCTGCTGTGTGCGGCTCACCGCCCCTGTGGCGCTCACGTACAGTCGCTTTGCACTCCTTCACGCTGTTGCCGGGGTGGCGCCACGTGGCACGTCGCTTTGTGTTTCGCCCACTGCTGTTGCTTCTGCTCCTCACACGCCCCCCTATGCTTTGATACCAAATTGGAAATGAATTAGGGCATGCAGGCCCATGCAAAAACGAACATGAGCTCTGTGTGTGAGTGCGATGCAAGACGGCAAGAATTTGGCTAATTTTATAACGCTGAATATAAAAGAACAAGGAGTGAGTACAAATGAGCCCCGAGTGAGCTTAAGCAGGGCACTGGAAGCTAGTCGCACCGGGCCCCGTCACCCCCGCTGAGCCCAAACGAGTCAGCGGGGAGAACACACTGCGTACACCACGATAACAATAACGGTGATATCCTCGAGGCACCGGATTAGCTCTCCGAGTGCCCGGGTATCGACCGCCGAGAAAATATGAGCATTGCCAAAAAATCTAAGAATCAACGTCCAGACATCACACACGGCTTTCCGAACATCGGAAGCGCTAGTACAGCCACCGGGTCTCCTCGTCGCACCGGTACAGTCCACCGGGTGCACGGGTCTCAACCCACCGAGAAAACTCTCCCAGCTCCCGACAAGCCCACAGGGCTACCGGAAGACATCGACCGCGTCTTGCCGGCGCTGTCATACGTGAATTGGAAATAATTTTAGGGCATGCAGGCCATGCAAAAACGAACATGAGCTCTGTGTGTGAGTGCGATGCAAGACGGCAAGAATTTGGCTAAGTCTGGAACGCTGAATATAAAGAACAAGGAGAGAGTACAAATGAGCCCCTAGCGGGCTTCAGCAGAGGCGCCGACAGCTACCCGCACCGGGCCCCGTCACCCCCACTGAGCCCAAACGGGTCAGCGGGGAGAACACAGTGCATACACCACGACAACGACAGTGGTCTCCTCGAGGCACCGGAACAGCTCTTCGGGTACCCGGGTCTCGACCACGGAGAAAATAGGAACATTGCCAGAAAATCTCAGAATCAGCGTCCAGACACCACACACGGCTTTCCGAACATCGGAAGCCCCACAACAGCCATCGGGTCTCCTTGTCGCACCGGTATAGTCCACCGGGTGCGCGGGTCTCAACCCACCGAGAAAACTCTCCTAGCTCCCGACAAGCCCACAGAGCTACCGGAACGCATCGACTGTCGTACGTGCTAGAGAAGTATCGAGACACCCCGAAGGTCTGTCGTGTCGTCACGCTCTCCTCCACCATATACCCCGGATGTGGGTATATCGGTAAACTAGCAGTGTCGGTCGTGACNCGGCGCTGTCATACGTGAATTGGAAATAATTTTAGGGCATGCAGGCCATGCAAAAACGAACATGAGCTCTGTGTGTGAGTGCGATGCAAGACGGCAAGAATTTGGCTAAGTCTGGAACGCTGAATATAAAGAACAAGGAGAGAGTACAAATGAGCCCCTAGCGGGCTTAAGTAGGGGCGCCGACAGCTAGCCGCACCAGGCCCCGTCACCCCCGCTGAGCCCAAAAGGGTCAGCGGGGAGAACACACTGCGTACACCATGACAACAACAGTGGTCTCCTCGAGGCACCGGAACAGCCCTCCGGGTACCCGGGTCTCGACCATCGAGAAAATAGGAACAGTGCCAGAAAACCTCAGAATCAGCGTCCAGACACCACACACGGCTTTCCGAACATCACAAGCCCCACAACAGCCATCGGGTCTCCTCGTCGCACTGGTATAGTCCACCGGGTGCGCGGGTCTCAACCCACTGAGAAAACTCTCCTAGCTCCCGACAAGCCCACAGAGCTACCGGAACGCATCGACTGTCGTACGTGCTAGAGAAGTATCGAGACACCCTGAAGGTGTGTCGTGTCGTCACGCTCTCCTCCACCATATACCCCGGATGTGGGTATATCGGTAAACTAGCAGTGTCGGTCGTAACGGGTGGAAGCCACACAAACCAACAACGTGCTGGAGAAGTCTCGGGACACTCCGAAGGCCTGTCGTGTCGTCATGCTCTCCTCCACCATATACCCCCAACGTGGGTATATGGGTAATCCATCAGCGTCGGTCATGACGGGTGGAAGCCACACAAACCAACAAGCCTCACACCACTGATCTGGCTAGCTGACTCACAGGTCATGCAAGGAACAGTGAGAGCAAGATTGGAACACGTCATGTGAACCAAGGCTTATATAGAATACAGGGTTGATGCCGGTATTACCGGTACCGCAGTGTACCGTGCTTTTGTACTGCGGTACTTTTGTTCTGTGGTGCGGTTGTTTTTTTAAGGTACCGGTACAGTATCGGTACTGACTTGGCAGGGTACCCCTCTTCTGTACCGTCGTGGTATCATACCGCGGTACAGTAACGGGGTAGTGAGAAAGTGAAAGAATCTACATGCAAATCTACATGTGAAGCGAGCTGCGACGTATCAATACGCATTCGACATTCGCAATTTCAAAATTTGAAAAGCGAAGTCCTGGGGACAGACCAAGGACATGGACGTTTGACCAAAATAAGACACTAAGGAAATACTAGGGCTTTTGGAGAAATAGGTAAAAAATTCCAAGGCTGAAAATCATAGTAAAATTTGACTGTCCTTTTATTGAGCTCTAAAAAACAAGCGAGCATAAGATACTACGGTATTCAACTGGAGTATCTCTTCATACCTTCACCCTCATCCCCTTCCCTCATTTCTTGTCCCCTAACTTCTACTCCACCTAAACATCTCCATATCACAAGTAAGTATCATGTAAAGGTGTATCCTGAAGGNTGCCAGACGGCCGACAGCCCAAAACCCGGGCGTCGTCCGTTTTGCCTGAAAACTGGACCATAATACCGACGCTGCGAACGCAGCCTTGCAGTCAGAATCTGCTAGAAACATAGTAGCGAGGAGTTATGGCAGCCTAAACCCAGGATGTGCCCACGACGGTTTATGCTGCCAAACAGGGCCAAGCAACATGCAACTGGGACCATAGGCAGCGCATGACGACACAGGCACGACAGTACGCGCTGGACGCATGCAGACAGCGACTGCGGTGGCAGTGACTGCCGGCAGCGCGACCGCCGAGGAGGCCTGCCGATGGAGCTGAACACGTCGCCGGAGAGAGGGGGCTCCAGCGAACTGCAAGACGACCTCAGCGTGCGTCGGCTCCACCGGACGACACTCCATCAGCGTCATGTCTCGCCGTCAGTCATCTGCACGCCGATGTACACAAGCCGGGAGGACACAAACAGAGCACAATGAGCGCAAAAAACCAACACTCCCCCATGACTCACAGGCATAGTGCACATGGTCAACAAACAGACTCCCCCAGGACACGCAGAAGTGCAGGCAGAGACAAAGAAAGCAAGTCACGCACGCACGCCGACTGAACTCACAGCCTTCTTAAACGAGTCCCGCTTCAGGGCCTTGGTCAGGAAGTCAGCCAGCTGCCGTGCTGTCTCAACCCACACGATGCCGATGGTGCCGTCGTGCAACAACGAACGCACATAGTGATACTCAACATTGATGTGCTTTGTGCGAGTGTGATGCACACCGTCATTGTCTGCAATGGCCATGGCACTCTCATTGTCACAATGCAAGGTGATGGATGCGACAGACTGACGCAATGACACAGTGCCAACACCACGCGAGTGCACAACATCCATGCTCATGCGGTCAAGGGCAGTCACGGATAGGAGGCTGAGCTCGAGACCAGGGACGAAGAGGACATCGGTCAGAAAGACATCACCGGCAGGACCACAGAAACGAACGACGCCAACACCACGGACAGGCAACACCTGTCCGGAGCCCGTCCGGACACCGGAGACATTGCCTACAGGACCGAGCATACTGAAGGCCTCACGAGAGGCCGTCATGTGATGCGTGGCCCCGGAGTCGATGATCCAGGTCTCAGCAGGGTCTTGGACCGGGGTCGCCAGATCGCTAACGGTCACATGGCAGCAGGCGAGGGACGCGGACACAGTGGACGGAGGCGCGAAACGAGACTGCCAATCGTCAAGCCAAGCAATGTCGTCAAGGAGAGGGGTGGAGGAGGCCACTGGCGACGACCAGGCAGGAGAGGAGATGGGACACGACCGCAACTCAGTCTCAGTCATGCAGAGCTGGGCAGGAGGGCAGGAAGTGACGCAACTCGCACTTCCCTGGGGAGGAGGGCGAGGCAGGCCGAGCTGGAGCGCGATGAACTGCTCCAGCTGACGCTCACAGGAGGTGGGCCCGGGAGTGTAGACGGAGTGCGGAGTGACGGCGCCGGAGCCCTGGTAGTAGGGGAACTGAGCCGGGGTAGGGAGCAGAGGCGCCGACGGTTGCGGATGGTGCGGCGGCGTCGCCGGTGTCTGCGGGACTGGTGAGGCGAACGGAGTGGTGGACCTGCTGAGCGAGGCCGAGGCGTCGGAGCCGGCGACAGCAACGGCGGCGGAGGCGAAACGGCGCTCCCGCTGGCGACGCATGGTGGCGATGACGCGCGCCTCGTCGGTCGGTAGAGGGCACGTGTACCACCCGTGCCCAGACTGGCCACAGTTGTGGCAGACCGAGCCACCACTGCCGGACCCGGTCGACGGCTGCGACTGCTGCTGCTGCTGACCCTTGCCCTTCTTGCTTCGACGCTTCTTCTTCGCCGTTGAAGAAGAGCTGGCGGAGGAGCTGGCGGAGGAGATGGCGGAGGAGTTGGCGAAGGTGGCCGCGGCGGGAGAGGCGATGGCCACGGAGGCGAGGGCCTCCGTGCGATGGAGCTAGGACTCCTGGCGAGCTTCCTCAATGCGGAGGAAGAGCTCGTATGCCCAGGGCATGAGGGTGCCCTGGGCTGCCATGGTGGACAAGACGTCCTGGGGGTAGTGCACGAAGACGTCCGCGTACGCACTAGTGGCGCCGCGCTTGATGGTGAGGAGCGCGGACAAAGGGGGTGGAGCAGATGTGCCGAGATGACGTAGGATGTCCTCCGCCCGCTGCCAATAGGTAGTGACCGTCTCGGTCTCCTCCATGTGCAGGGAGTTGAACTCCCGGAGCAGACGACTGATCTCAGCGTCGCTGGACAGACGATGGGGTCTGGTGAGGACGTGCCATGCGGCTGCAGGGTCTGGTATGGCCCCGGCGGTAAAATCGCCGAGGAAAGGCTCTAGGGCCAGGCGGGAAGCAGGAGGGGCGACTAGGACAAGGGCACGGACGGCGCAACCAGCATCATACAACTGGTCGGCCTGGGTGGAGTCGTAAGGGAGGGTGTAGTATGCCCACAGGCCCTCACCCTGCGCCCAGATCCAAAAGCTAAGCTCCCAGCTTCGGAACTGCTCGCCGGCCTGAAGCGGCGGCGGCGACGTCTCAAAGTCCTTCTGCCTGCGGCCGGCACCCAGAGTGGGGTCAAGGACGGAAGTGACTGTCTGCCGCTGGCGCTGAGGCTGCTGTTGTGCCAAATAGTACGTGGCAGCAGACACCGCTGGGCTGGCGTGCCCTGGAGGGATGAATGACGGTGGCACACTGGTGGCAGTCTGGGCGGCTACCGGCTGTATCGCTGCAAGCTGCTGCGTGAAGGCGGCGAGCTGTTGCTGAAGAGTAGCGAGGGGGTCAGGATTGCCGCCGACGACACCAGTGGGCTGCAGCTGCTGTAGCTGCTGCTGCTGCTGCTGCTGCGGCGGCGACAGCGGCTGCTGCTGCTACTACTGCTGCTGCTGCTGCTGTTGCTGCTCCTGCTGCTGCTGCTGCTGCTGCTGCTGCAAGCGCTGTAAGAAAGGAGGGGTAGGGGTCCCCCCAATAGAGGAGGACCCCTCCTCACTAGGGGTACCGGCCATGGCGTGGTGCCCCTTGTTTTTCTTTTCTTTTCTTTTTTTTTATTGCTTTGGCTGATGTCAGCAAAAAAGGGGTGGTGGGAGTTCTATCCACCCCTTGGGTTGCCTTCCTCCTTTCCTTTCTCCCCCCCTGTTTCACTCCTTCTTTTGTGTTTGTTTTTTTTTGTTGATGACATCAGCAGTGATGTCAGCAGTGACGTCAGCAGAAGGGTGCTGACGTCAGCAGCGGCGAATGTTGGGGCCGCCGCTGCTGCTGTTGGTGCTGATGCTACTACAGCCCCTGCTGCTATTGCTGCTGCTGCTGCTGCTGCTGCAGCTGCTACTGCTGTTGTTGTTGTTGTTGCTGCTGCTGCTGCTGCTGCAGTTGTTTGCTGCTGCTGCTTCTGCTGCTGCTGTTGCGGTTGCTGCAGCTGCTGCTGCTGTTGCTGATGCTGTTGTAGTTGCAGCTGCAGCTGCTGGTGCTACGAGCTGCAGCAGCTGGTATGGCTGCTGCTACTGCAGCAGCGAGCTGCTACAGCTCGCTGCTACTGCCAAGCGCTGCTACAGCTACTGCATGCTGCAGCAGCAGCTGGCTGCAGCTGCAGGCTACTGCAGCGAGCTGCGGGGGTGGGGCATTTTTTTTGTTGCCTTTTTTTTTCTCTTTTTTCTGTCACAGCGAGCAGCAGCCCGCTGTCTGCTGCGAGCAGCGGGCTGCTGCTCGCCTAGCAGCAGCGAGCTGCTGCTCGCTGGCAGTAGCGGGCTGCTGCTCGCTGCTCGCTCGCTGCGAGCAGCGGGCAGCAGCTGCCGCGGCTGGCAGCTGCCAGCTGCTGCTCGCTGCTGCTGCTGCAGCAGCTGGCGGCTGCTGCAGCTCGTTGCAGCAGTTGCTACAGCCCGCTGCTGCTACTGCACGCTGTTGTAGCTACTGCGTGCTGCGGCTGCTGCTTGCTGCTGCTGCAGGCTGCTGTAGCAGGCTGCTGCTGCGGACTACTGCTGCTGCTACACGCTGCTGCTGCTGCTGCACGCTGCTGTTGCTACTGCACGCTGCTGCTGCTGCTGCACGCTGCTGCTGCTGCACGCTGCTGCTGCTGCACGCTACTGCTGCTCCTGCTGCGATCTGCTACTGCTACGGGCTGCTGCTACTGCTGCTACGAGCCGTTGCAAGCTGCTGCTTCTGCCTGCTACTGCTGGTGGTGCCAGTCACTGCACCTGGATGACGTTGCCGCGTGCATCGTTGCCCACAGACATCAGACGCCGCCCGCCGCTCACCTCCTCGCGTCACGCATGGGGGTCAGTGCTGCCGAAAAAAAATTGGCAGCATTTCCCCTAGCCCAGTGGCCGTGGGAAAAAATCTGACGCCGCCACCAGGAGGGTCAATGCTTTCGGAAAAAATCCGGCCGCATTTCCCCAGCACTGGCGCATATGGAGGTCCGTCGGCGTTGTCTGGCACCTGTTCGCCAGTCTTCTGCTGCTGCTGCTACGCTCTGGCTCTGATACCATGAAGGAAAACTATGCAGCATGTTGGGGCAGCAGTGTTGTTGATGCAGCGTGCGGGCTTCCACGCTAGTTGCTTAAGTCAGCTGCCCCCTCAGTGTGCTGCTCTAGAGTCCAAGTCTGGAAGCTCTGGGTTTGTTACTCAGAAACGTGCGCGCCAGAGTTAGCGCCAGAAAGCAGCTGAAAACTAATTGATTAGGAAACAAGAATGAACAGCAATGGGGGACCCCTCCAAGTTCTAGCCCCCCCCCCCAGCTCTGTAGAGCTTGTTACTCAATTCATCAGCCAATCAGAAAATAGCTAATTTCAGGCTGGCAGATTTTCTCGGTGAGGCCTGCCAGACGGCCGACAGCCCAAAACCTGGGCGTCATCCGTTTTGCCTGAAAACTGGACCATACCATAATACCGACGCTGCGAACGCAGCTGTCCGGTCAGAATCTTCTAAAAAAATAGTAGCAAGGAGTTATGGCAGCCTAACCCAGGCAGTGCCCACGACGGTTTATGCTGCCAAACAGGGCCAAGCAACATGCAACTGGGACCATAGGCAGCGCATGACGACGCAGGCACGACAGTACGTGCTGGACGCATGCAGACAGCGACTGCGGTGGCAGTGACTGCCGGCAGCGCGACCGCCGAGGAGGCCTGCCGATGGAGCTGAACACGTCGCCGGAGAGGGGGCTCCAGCGAACTGCAAGACGACCTCAGCGTGCGTCGGCTCCACCGGACGACACTCCATCAGCGTAGTGTCTCGCCGTCAGTCATCTGCACGCCGATGTACACAAGCCCGGAGGACACAAACAGAGCACAATGAGCGCAAAAAACCAACATATCCTTCGTTTGTGAGTGTATAAACTTGAATTCCAAGTTCATGACATCTATTCCTTATCTCATTTTTTAAGCTTAGAATTCATTTTTGGTGTTAGAAAAACATTAGGGCATTTAGGACTAGGACGGAGTTGTTATATGCCCGTCGTCGCGGTCGATAGATCCGCGGTGCGCAATGTCGAAAACGACCCGCACGCGGTGTCCAGAGTCGAAAACGGAAAAGACGTGCTGCCCATAGTCGGAAAAATGATGACAGCGGTGCCCATGTTTTTCGACGCGCGAGCGAAAACGGGCACGGCTGATATATATGTCATGTATATCTCACTTTTGACATGTTTTTTGACATCGAGCTTCGCCGGTCGTCGCGAGCTCGCAGGAGGAGTTTCGCGCCGAAACCTCCCTACGAGCTCGCGATGACCCTGCCCAACCCCCCAAACCTACGACAAACCAGGGGGTTTGTCGTAGGTTTGGGGGGGTTTGCAGGATGCGGCGCACGCTGGGCATCTGCCGGGCCCCGCT
>SZWC01006192.1:0-37038 GCA_023375785.1 Penium margaritaceum
GAACCGACGCATTAATTCTGATTTCGGCTAAATAATTATTGGGCAAACTTATGCGAGGCGACGACCTGACCAGCCGCCACGATGTTCGGCGACGTCGAGGACAGGTAGGTCTGGGAAGCTCCTGTTCGAAGAAACGACTTCCAAAACATGTGACGGCCAGCGATGACCGCCCGTTTCATCCGCCGGTCCATCTGGTCAGTAGACTACTCCGACCTGACGTTAAGGCCCTACGGTGTAAGCCGTCCTAACGGCGACATTGCGAGCGGCATGGGAATTGGAAAAACAATGTTTTCTCATGTTTTTTTGCATTAAGTTCATGCAGGATTTTTACCGTTGGTAATGCAAGACAAAACAGCTCCTAACATCAAACCATCGTCACTATTTCAAACCTAGCGAGGCAAGTAACGCGGAAACAAATATTTCGATGTATTTTCGAGCTCTGACGGCCTGGGTTATCGGGGCGTCAAAGAAACCTGTCCAGCCGTTCAGGTCGGCGTAAAACATCGACCACCGCAGCCAGGGTTGCGTCTCCGGTAGGCCAGGAACCAGGTAGGTTCGAATCTTCGATATGAATAGGAACACAACACCTCGTATGAGGACAGAGAGGCAACCAGGATTATTTTGTCAATTTATCCATAATTATTTCACCGAAATAGTAACCAATCTCACCCATAGCGCGTTGCAATCTACCAACTAAAACGTTGTACCCCGCATCACGACATTGACTTCCTGTATTGCTGTCTCGTACCCGGATTCTCCCAAAAACATATAATCAAAAAAAAAAATCCGCAAACCCCCTCGAAAAATTCACGAAGTTGTGGGTTTCTAGAGGTTCGAGCTCCTTCTAGGCCCCGCGATAGCAGGGCCTAGAAGGTTCCCTTTTGAAGAATGTCGAGTTTAGGCTTAAAAAACACTTTGCACTTGCAAAACATTTAAATACAAACTCGAAATATACCGGCTATGCGGAGAACAAAGTACGAGTCACCGGTAGATGGTCCCTTTTCCATAGTCGGCTATGGTAATCAGCAACGCCGCCCTTTCGACTTTGATGCTGTGTTGGCGAAGGACGGAGTGCAAAGAATTCCTCCGTGAGACTTAGGAGAACTTGCCAAAACTGCCAAAATATGTGGCGAAAACAAAACAAAAACGAAAAATCAAAAGCCGCTGGCGGCAGCGGATTCCATAAGATTTCTCGGTAACTTTTGCCTATGTGGCAATGCTCCCACAGTTTTAAGAAGATGCATAGAAGCTTCCTAGCCACACTCCCGTTGACCAGGCGTCAGTGCCTAATCAGACGGCGACGACAGTCACAAGTCGTGCACGTAACGGCAAGGGTTTGGTTAGGGGACACAATGCAAAGTGTCTGAATGCTTCATAAGCATTTGCAGAGAGAGATGACAAATGACACGTCCATGGCATAAATACCTGCCGCGACGCACAGCGGGTGTCGCACGCGGTGGTCCAAGAGCTGTCATAAAACCGTCCCAAAACCACTGTTTTGGCCGTAACTCTGCGCACACATGTCAGAATGCTGCGCCGTCTGAACCTAGACGTGCAGAATCTTGAGCCGGACGCTACGACTGGTCACACGCACAAGTCCGGCATCAATCTGTTGAATGACAAGGCAAAACATGCAAATCGGCCTCAAGAGCCTCTCCACCGAGAAAACTCTAGCATCTGCAGAAAAACTGCAGAGTACCCTAGCAAGCACCCAGGATGTCTGTTGGTTTTTGCGCTCATTGTGCTCTGTTGTGTCCTCCCGGCTTGTCTACATCCGCGTGCAGATGACTGACGGCACGACTCGACGCTGATGGAGTGTCGTCCGGTGGAGCCGACGCACGCTGAGGTCGTCCCGCAGTTCGCTGGAGCCTCCTCTCTCCGGCGACGTGTTCAGCTCCATGGCAGGCCTCCTCGGCGGTCGCGTTGCCTACAGTCACTGCCACCGCAATCGCTGTCTGCATGCGTCCAGCGCGTCCTGTCGTGCCTGCGTCGTCATGCGCTGCCTAGGGTCCATGTTGCATGTTGCATGGCCCTATTCGACAGCATAAACCATCGTGGGCACTGCCTGGGTTCAGGCTGCCATAACTCCTTGCTACTATTTTTCTAGCTGATTCTGACCGCACGGCTGCGTTCGCAGCGTCGGTATTATGGTATGGTCCAGTTTTCAGGCAAAACGGACGACGCCCGGGTTTTGGGCTGTCGGCCGTCTGGCAAGCCTCACCGAGAAAACCTGCCAGCCTGAAATCAGCTATTTTCTGATTGGCTGATGAACTGAGTAACAAGCTCTACAGAGCTGGGGGAGGGCTAGAACTTGGAGGGGTCTCCCATTGCTGTTCATTCTTTATTGCTAATCAGTCATTATCAGTTTCCAGCTGCTTTCTGGCGCAAACACTGACGCGCGCACTTCTGAGCAACAAACCCAAAGCTTCCAGACTTAGACTCTAGAGCAGTAGACTGAGGGGGCAGCTGACTTAAGCAACGAGCGTGGAAGCCCGCACGCTGCAACAACAACGCAGCTGCCCCAACCTGCTGCNGGGGGGGGGGGGGGGGGGGCTAGAACTTGGAGGGGTCCCCCATTGGTGTTCATTCTTGATTGCTAGTCAGTTACTATCAGTTTCCAGTTGCTTTCTGGCGCTAACACTGGCGCGCACTTCTGAGTAACAAACCCAGAGCTTCCACACTTAGACTTCTAGAGCAGCAGATTGAGGGGGCAGCTGACTTAAGCAATGAGCGTGGAAGCCCGCACGCTGCATCAACAACGCCGCTGCCCCAACCTGCTGCCTAGTTTCTTTCTTGGTATCAGAGCCAAAGCGTAGCAGCAACAGCAGCAGCAGACTGGCGTACAGGTGCCAGACAATGCTGGCGGACTTCCATACGTGCTAGTGCAGGGGAAATGCTGCCGGAATTTTTCTGGCAGCATTGACCCGCCTGGTGGCGGCGTCAAAATTTTTCCCACGGCCACTGGGCCAGGGGAAATGCTGCCTGATTTTTTCCGGCAGCACTGACCCCCACGCTGGACGCAAGGAAGTGAGCGGCCAACCACGTCAGGCCCCTGCTGACGACGACGCAAGACAGCGACGTCCTGAGGTGTGACTGATAGCAGTAGCCAGCAGCAGCAGCAGTAGCTTGCCGCGGAAGCGAGCAGGGGCAGCAGCGGCAAGCAGCAGCAGCAGATAGCAGTGGCTGGCAGCAGCAACAGCTCGCAGCAGCAGCAGCCCGCAGCAGCAGCAGCCGGCAGCAGCAGCTGCTCACAGTAGCAAGAAGCAGCTGCAACAGGCAGCAGTAGTAGCAGCCGGCTGCAGCAGCTCGCAGCAGCTGCAGCAACAGCAGCCTGCGATAGCAGCTGCTACAACTGCGAGCTGCCAGCTGCTCGTAGCGAGCAGCGAGTAGCAAGTCGCTCGTAGCGAGCAGCCAGCTGCTCGCTACGAGGAGCTCGCAGCGAGCAAGCAAAATCGGAAAAGAAAAAACGGGGACCCCTCCCCACCCGATCTGTCCCTCTGTTAAGGAGCAGCAGCAGCAGCAGCAGCAGCAACGGCAGCAGCAGCAGCAGCTGCAGCAGCCACAGCAGCAGCAGCAGTAGCAACAGCAGCAGCAGCAACAGCAGCAGCAGTAGTAGTAGTAGCAGCAGCAGTTGCAGCAGCAGTAGCAGCAACTACAGCAGCAGCAGGAGCAGCACAGCAGCAGCAGCAGCACAGCAGCAGCATCAGCAACAGCAGCAGCTGCAGCAGCAGCAACAGTTGCAGTAGTGGCAGTAGCAGCGGTAGCAGTGGCAGTAGTAGCTACTACAGCAGCAGCATCAACAGCAGCGGTTGCAGCAACCACTGCTGACGTGAGCGGCTGTCCGCTGATGTCACTGTTGACGTCATCAACCACATACACAAAAAAAAGAGGGAAAAACCAGGAGGACACCAGGGGACTCTGCTAACATCTGCCATCCTTGGCAGACGTCAGTGCTGACACCAGCAGCACACACCCAACAACAAAGGACAGAAACAAAAAAAAACAAAAAAAAACAAGGCTTGGGACACACCATGGCTGACTCTCATGAGGCGGAGGGGTCCTCCTCTGCGGGGGGGACCCCTACCTCCCCTTTCTTGCGGCGCCTGTAGCAGCAAGAGCTGCACCAACGACAGCAGCCACCACTACACCAGCAGCAGGAGCAGCAGCAGCAGCAGCAGCAGCAACGGCAACCGCAGTAGTGGCAGCAGCTGCAGAAGCAGCACCAATCGCCGCAGCAGCAGCAACGGCTGCAGCAGCAGCAACAGTAGCAGCCGCTACACCAGCAGCAGCAACTGCAACAGCAGTGGCAGTAGCAACAGTAGCAGCAGCAACCACTGCTGCTGCAGCAGCAGCAGCAGCTGCAGCTACAGCAGCAGCAGCAGCAACAATAGCAGCAGCAACAGTAGCGGCTGCCACTGCAGCAGCAGCAGCGGCAGCTGCAGCAGCAGCTGCAGCAGCAGCGGCAGCTGCAGCAGCAGCTGCAGCAGCAGCAGCGGCAGCAGTAGTAGCCGCTGGAGCCACAGCAGCCCACTGGTGTCGTCGGCGACGACCCTGATCCCATCGTGGCTCTTCAGCACCAGCTCGCCGCCTTGACGCAGCAGCTTGTCGCGCTACAGCCACCAGCCTCCCAGCGTGCCACCAGTGTGCTGCCGTCATTTGTCCCTCCGGGACACGCCAGCCCGGCTGTGTGAGCTGCCACATATTACCTGGCACAGCAACAGACTCAGCGCCAGCGGCAGACAGTGACCTCCGTCCTTGGCCCCACTCTGGGTGCCGGCCGCAGGCAGAAGGACTTTGAGACGCCGCCGCATAGAAGCTTCCTAGCCACACTCCTGTTGACCAGGCGTCAGTGCCTAATCAGACTGTGACGACAGTCACAAGTCGTGCACGTAACGGCAAGGGTTTGGTTAGGGGACACAAGGCAAAGTGTCGGAATGCTTCATAAGAATTAAACAAGAGAGATAACAAATGACAGGTCCATGGCATGAATACCTGCCGCGGCGCACAGCGGGTGTTGCACGCGGCGGTCCAAGAGCTGTCCTAAAACCGGCCCAAACCACTGTTTTGGCCGTAACTCTGCGCACACATGTCAGAATGCTGCGCCGTATGAACCTAGACGTGCAGAATCTCAAGCCGTACGCTACGACTAGTCACACACACAAGTCCGGCATCAATCTGTGGAAGGACAATGCAAAACATGTAAATCGGCCTCAAGAGCCTGTCAACCGAGAAAACTCTAGCGTCTGCAGAAAAACTGTAGAGTACCCCAGCAAGCACCCGGGACGTCATGGCAGCCGCCTGGTGGCTGCTGGCGGGGGAATCCACCAACCATCAGTGCTCTGGTGCCAGCTGGGTCCGCATCAGGGATCTGCAGGAGCATGGACACGGCCGAGTGGTCACCGTAAGCTGTACAAACGGACGGAAACAGCTCACATCACAACAAGTTTAACTTCCTATATGTGGAAATGACTAGAATCAATCGAAATGCCTAGGATGAAGACTATTATGCCAAACGAAGCGTAGATGGTGAACAGTTACAAGTTAAGAAGCAAACACGATTTGAAATTTTGGGACACAAGCGATTTATAACTAGCGATAAGCATACTTCGATGTCGTGTCAGAATGATTGAACACACATATACATGTTATGCCAAACTTAATATAGATGGTGAACAAGTAGAAGTTGCAAAGCAAGACACAATTTACAATTTGGCACACGAGCACTTTATAATTAGCGATAAGTCTACTTCGATGAAAAGTGTCGAAATGATCGAACATATACATACAAGGGTCAAGTTACGAATGAGGCATAGTCAGGGTCGTTGGATCGATTATCAAGCGATGCGTATGCAGTCGCGTCGTGAGTGGTCGGATTCCAGAAGCTTTGCTGAGAAATTGAGGGGTTTCCAGGATCAACGGTGAAGATGCGAGATGCATGTTTATGAATCCAGACTTGTCTCGGTGAGTCAAGAAATTGAACGAAAGGTCATGTCAATTTTGTCGTGAGCTCCATTGTCAAGCAACGTGCGTGAATTAGTGTCGTGAGTGGTCGAATTGAGAAGCTTCGCTGAGGAATCAAGGGGCTACGAATATCGACGATGAAGATGCAAGATGCATCTCTTTAAATCTCGATGCTTCTTTGTGTTGAGAAGCCAACGGGAATGTCGTGACCCTTTTTCCGTTGATTCTTGAAAGTGGTCGAAAGGATCGTTGGGGGACGAGGGCACTTGGCTGAATTGCCCTCGACCGTTGGAGCAAAACTTGAGGTCTCGCTACGCGGTGAGCTATTTGTGTAATGACAAAAATTCCCACTCAGAAAGACTAGAGGCTCGTGTACGCCGAGTATGTTGTTACGTACCAAACGTAGACGAGTCCCTAACTCTCCTGAGTAGGCAGTTGTGTTATTTCACAAATGGCCCACCGTGCGTCAAGACCCCGACTTTCATTTTGAAAGTCGAGGGCAATTTGACCAATTGTCCTTGTCCTCTGGTGAACCTTCTTGTACCTTGTGACAACTTCGACCACTTTTGGGTATCAACATCTAAGTGTCACGACCTTTCGGTAAACTTCTCGACACATCAAGATACATAGGGATTTATAAAGATGCATCTCGCTTCTTCGCTATCCATCTTAGAGGCCCATCGGTTCCTGGGCAGGGCTTCTCGTTCCGACTGCTAATGGTGCGACTCCACACGCATCGCTCGACGATCGACCCTACGATTGGCGTGTGGCACTGTGGCGATTTGGCCTTCGGTCTGAATTAGGGCCCTGAACCAACGCGTTGATTTTCTTTCCGGCCAAATACTGCGCCCCCATACCTTGTAGCGCATTGCAATCTACCATACGTTCACTTCATGTATTTTTGCCTTATACCCGGTGTAACGGATTCGACGGAATCCTTGGCTGACTAGGCCAAGGATTTCGTAGTGCTTAAGGTTCTCCGACCCTTGAGCCATCTCGTCTCACTGCCCACAGTCCCAGGTGACCCCGCTCGAGCCACGTGGCTCCTTTGACCGGTCGGCATGGCACTGCCACGCTACACTCCCCGCCACTAGGAGAGAGAGCCGCCTCGACGTGTCCGGAAATCCCGACGTGGGATTCGAGCACTCGAGCTCTAATGCTAGTGTAATGGATTCGATGGAATCATTGGCAGACTATGTTGGTTTTTGTACATCTCTCATTGTACTCTGTTGTGTCCTCTCGGCTTGTGTACACTGGCGTGTAGATGACTGACGGCAAGACTTGATGCCGCTGGAGTGTCGCTCGGTGGAGCCGACATACGTTGAAGCCTACTCACCCTTCGCTGGAGCCTCCTCCCTCTGGCGATGCGCTGAGCTCCATCGGCAAGCCTCCTTGGCGATCGGGCCACGGGCGGTCACTTCCACTACAGATGCTGTCTGCATGCACCTAGCGCTATGTGTGGTCGTGGCATTGCGTCTGCAGCATCATACGGTGCCTAGGGTCCATGTTTCCTGCTGTATGGCCCTATTTGGCATCGTTGACTGTCGTAGGCACTGCCTGCGTTCGGGCAGCCATACCTCCTTGCTGCTATTTTTTCTAGCTAATTCTGACCACACGACTGCATTTGCAGCGTCGCTATTATGGTATGGTCCAGTTTTCAGGGAAAACAGACGACGCCCGGGTTTTGGGCTGTCGGGCGTCTGGCAGGGCTCACTGAGAAAACCATGCCTGCCAGAAAATAGGTCTAGGTCTCTTTTGTCATTGGCTGGTTAGCTGAGTAACAAGTTCTAAACTAGAAGGGGGGAGCTAGAACTTGGAGGGGTCTCCCATTGTTGCTCATTCTTCATTCCTAATCAGTCACTATCTGTTTTGAGCTGTTTTCTGGCGCTAACATTGGCGCGCGCGTGTCTGAGTAACAAACCCAGAGCTTCAAGACTTAGACTCTAGAGTAGCAGACTGAGGGGGCAGCAGACTGAAGCAACAAGCGTGGAAGCCCGCACGCTGCATCAACAACGCCACTGCCCCAACATGCTGCCTAGGTTTTCCAGCTTGGTATCAGAATCAGAGCGTAGCAGCTGCAGTAGAAGACTGGCGTACAGGTGCCAGACAATGCCAACGGACCCCCATACGCGCCAGTGCAGGGAAAATGCTGCCGGATTTTTTTCGGCAGCATTGATCCGCCTGGTGGCGGCGTCAGATGTTTTTCCCACGGCCACTGGGCCAGGGGAAATGCTGCCAAATGTTTCTTGGCAGCGCTCGCCCCCACGCGTGATGCGAGGAGGTGACCGGAAGGCCGCGTCCGACACCTGCGGGGGAGGACACACACTGCAACGTCACCCAGCGGCAGCCGCATGCAACGGCATTGAGCAGTGGCCACAGCAGCCAGCAGCAGCTACATGCAGCAGTAGCAGCAAGCAGAAGTAGTAGCTCACAGCAGCCCGTAGTAGCAGCAGCCCGCAGCAGCAGCAACCTGCAGTAGTGGCAGCCTGCAGCAGCAGCAGCCCGCATCAGCAGTTCACGGTAGCAGTTGCCCGCAGCAGCAACCTGTAGCAGCAGCCCAGGGAGTAGAAGCGATAGCAAGCAGCAGCTACAACAGCGTGCAACAGGAGCAGCAGGCTGTAGCAGCCGTAGCATCGAGCCGCAACAGTGGCCAGCTAGAGCAGCAGCAGTATCAAGGAGCTGCCGGCAGCAGCCGGCAGCGGGTGCCGCTGCTCGCTGCCCGCAGTGAGCAAGCAGCGAGCAGCAGCCCGCTACTGATAATGAGCAGCAACTTGCTGTCAGCGAGCAGCAGCTCGCTGCTCGTAGCAAACAGCGGGCAGCTGCTCGCTGTGACAGTCGAAAGAAGAAGAAAAAATCCCCACCCCACCAGCTTCGCTGCCGGCGCTGTGGCAGTAGCTGCCTTTGCTGCTGCAGCAGCCACACCAGCCGTAGTAGCCCGCAGCGGCAGCAGTTATTGCTGCAACTGCAGCCGCAACAACAACAGCAGCAACAACAGCAATAGCAGCCGTAGCGGCAGCAGTAGCAGCAACAGCAGCAGCAGCCAAAACAGCAACAGCAACAGCTGCAACAGCAGCAACAGCAGCAGTAGCAGCAGCAGGAGCAGCAGTAGCACCAACAGCAGTAGCAGCAGCAGCAGAAACTACAGCAACAGCATCGGCAACAACAGCAGCCGTAGCAGCGGCCCCAACAACTGCCACTACTGATGTCAGCATCGCGCTGGTGACGTCACTACTGACATCACTTCTGCCATCATCAACTAAAAAAAACAAAAAGGGGACAAGAGAAGGGGGAAGAAAACCTAAGGGTGGATAGGATGTCCACCGTCCTGAGCTGACGTCACTGCTGACGTCAGCAACAAAAAAAACAAAACAAAGGGGCATCAAACCATGGCTGGTAGCCCCACTAGGAAGGGGTCCTCCTCTGTTGGGGGAACCCCCACCACCCATTTCTTACAGCGGCTGCAGTAGCAATAGTAGCAGCAGCAACAATAGCAGAAGTAGTATTAGCGGCAGAAGCAGCAGCAACAGCACGAGCAACAGCAGTAGTAGTAGAAGGAGCAGCAGGAGCAGCAGCAATAGCAGGAGCAGCAACAACAGCAGCAGCTGCAGAAGCAGCAGTAGCAGCAGCAGCGGCAGCAGCCCTCTGGCGTCGTTGGCGACGCCCCTGATCCCTCGCTGCTCTTCAGCAACAGCTCGCCGCCTTGACACAATAGCTTGCGGCACTACATCCGTTGGTATCTCAGACTGCCGCCAGTGCTTCGTCATCCTTCAGCCCTCTAGGGTACGCCAACCTAGCTGTGTCTGCTGCCACACACTACCCGGCACAGCAGCAGACTCAGCGCTAGCGGCAGACAGTGACCTTTCGTCCTTGGCCCCACTCTGGGTGTCGACCGCAGGAAAAAGGAACTTGAGATGCCGACGTCGCCGCTTCAAGCCGGGGAGCAGTTCCGGAGCTGGGAGCTCAACTTCCAGATCTGGGCACAGGGTGAGGGCCTGTGGGCATACTACACCTTGCCGTATGACGCCACCCTGGCCGACAAGTTATATGACGCTGGTCGTGCCGTCTGTGCTCTCGTCCCTGTCGTCCCTCCGGCTTCCCGCCTCGCCCTCGAGCCCTTCTTAGGCGACTTTACCGCTGACGCCACCCTAGACCCTGCAGCTGCGTGGCACGTCCTTACTCGTCCCCATCGCCTATCCAGCGAGGCTGAGACCGGACGCCTAATGCGGGAGTTCAACTCCTTGCACATAGGGGAGACCGAGACGGTCACCTCCTATTGGCAGCGGGCGGAGGACATCCTTCGTCGCCTCGGAACCTCTGCCCCACCCCCTCTGGCCACGCCATCAAGCGCCATGCCACCGTTGCGTACGCGGACATCTTCGTCCACTACTCTTATGACGTCCTTTCCACCATGGCGGCCCAGGGCACCCTCATGCCCTGGGCATACGAGCTCTTCCTCCGGATTGAGGAAGCTCGTCTTGAGTCTTGCCTCTAGCGCACGGAGACTATCGCCTCCCCTGCTGTCGCGTCCATGGCCGTCGCCTCCCCCGTCGCAGCTCCTCATCGTCCTCGGGGAACAAGAAGCATCGGAATAAGAAAGACAAGGGTCAGGAACAGCAGCAGCAGCGGCCGTCGACCGGGTTTAACGGTGGAGGCTTGGTCTGCCACAACTGTGGCCAGCCTGGGCACGGGTGGTACACGTGCCCTCTACTGACGGACGAGGTGCACGTCATTGCCACCATGCGTTGCCAGCGGGAGCGCCATCTCGCCTCTGCCGTTGTAGCTGTCCCCGACTGTGATGCTTCGGCCTCATCCAACAGCTCCACCACTCCGGTTGCTTTGCCAGTCCAACTGACACTAGCGCTGCGGCAGACGGCGCCGGCACAGTCCTCCTTCTACCCAGGCTTTGGTGCCATCACCCGGCACTCCGTCGACACTCCCAGGTCATCCTCCCATGAGCATCAGTAAGAGCAGTTCATCGCGCTCCAGCTCGACCTGCCTCGCCCTCCTCCCAAGGGAAGTGCGAGTTGCATCACTTTGTTCTCTCCTGCCCAGCCTTGCATGACTAAGACTGAGCTACAGTCGTGTCCCGTTTCCTCGTCTATCTTGTTGTCCCCCATGGCCTCCGCTACCCCTTCGCATGACAACGATCCATGGCTTGACGATTGGCAGTCTCGGTTCGCGCCTCCTTCCACCGCGTCCGCGTCCCTTGCTTGCTGCCATGTGACCGTTAGCGATCTGGCGACCCTGGTCCATGACCCTGCCGAGACGTGGATCATCGACTCCGGGGCCACGCATCACATGATGGCCTCTTGTGAGGCCTTCAGTATGCTCGGTCCTGTTGGCGATGTCTCCGGTGTTTAGACAGGCTCCGGACATGTGTTGCCTGTCCGTGGTGTTGGCGTCGTTTGTTTCCGTGGTCCTTCCGGTGACGTCTTTTTGACCGATGTCCTCTTTGTCCCTGGTCTCGAGCTCAGCCTCATGTCTGTCACTGCCCTTGACTGCATGAGCATGGACGTTATGCATTCGCGTGATGTTGGCACTGTGTCGCTGTGTCTGTCTGGTCTTGTCGTAGTGCACGCCACCGCCCGTGGTAACTTGTGGTATGTACCTCGCCTCTCCTCCTCGCCTTCCGTCTCCTCCCCGTCGGCCGCCACAGGCCATGTGTTCGTCACCAGTATGCTTTTTCCTCAGCACACTCGCCTCATGCACCGCCGCCTCTGCCACGTCCACTTTGTCGGCGTAGATAGCACGCTGCACACCCAGCCGGCCAAGGGCCTTGACCCGGAAACTTTCCCACTCCCATGCCCCACCGAGTGCATTGATTGCGCTCAAGGGAAAATGCACTGGTCCACGTACCCTTTGTTTTCCTCCTGGACTTCCGCCCCTCTCGACCTTGTCCATTCTGACGTCATGGACCCCCTCCCCTTCAAGTCTGTCGGCTAGCACGGCCGCTATGTCCTCACCCTCAGTGACGATTTTTCTCGCTACCGCTTGGTCTTCTGCCTCTCGCAAAAGAGCGATGTCGCCCGAGTCATCCAGGACTGGCTTGTCCTAGCGGAGCGCGAGTGTGGCCGCTCACTTCGCCGTTTTTTCTCCAATCGCGATGGTGAGTACATGGGTGAGGCCACAACCTTTCTCACCTCCCGCGTGATCCAACATGAGACATCCGCGCCCTACACACCTGCGAAGAACGGTGTCTCTGAACGGGGGAACCGTACCATGGCCAACGCTGTCCGCACCATGCGGGTCGAGTCCGGTCTCCCCGATGGCTTCTACTTTGAAGCCATGGCCTATATGACCTGGGTCTAGAACCGGATTCCCTACGATCCCCTTCCCCGCCAGTCCACGCCGTACCAGCATTGGTGCGGTCAGTGCGCTGACCTTCGCCCGGCTCGCGTCTGGGGCTGCGTGGCCATTGTGTGGCTGCTCGCCCCGCATCAGGGCAGCAAGCGTGCCCCCCGCGGACGTCCCTGCACCTTCTTCGGTGTCTCTCGTCCGTCCAAGGCCTGGCGTTTCTGGGATCCCTCCCGGCACTACATCGTCAAGTCCCAGGATGCCCTCTTCTTCGAGGACCTGTTTCCTCGCGACCTCATTTGCTCCGGCTCGTCCGTGTCTATCCCGTTACATGGGGGAGTGGTGAGTCTGTCCTCCGTCCTGCTGCTTCCGGGTGACACATCCCTTAGTCCCTCTGAGCCGGTAGCCCCAGTCGCGTCCGCTGGTCCCTCCGGGCCAGCAGCCCCAGTTGCGTCCGCTGGTCCCTCTGGGCCGTCAGCCCCAGTCGCATCCGCTTGTCCTTCCAGGCCGACAGCCCTAGTCGTGTCCGCTGGTCCCTCCGGGCCGACAGCCCCAGTCGCATGCGCCAAACGCTCCGGGCCAGCAGCCCCAGTCGCGTCCGCTGGTACCTCTGGGCCCGCAGCCCCAGTTGTGTCCGCTGGTCCCTCCGAGCCGACAACCCCAGTCGCGTTAGCTGGTCCCTCCGGGCCGGCAGCCCCGGTCGCACCCGTTAGCCCCTCCGGGCCAGCAACCCCGTCCGCCTCCATTGGCTCGTCGGACTCCGTGCCATTGCCTGCCCTGCCACGCTACACACGTGGCCCAGGCGGCAGCCTCCGACCCAGACCGTCGGTGAGCGCACAGACCGTCGCACCGCGCTCCTTGGCGCCTCGACCCCTGTGGGCCCACGTGTCTTTGCCACTCCCACGGTCGTGAGTGGGGACCCTGGCACCAAGGCCCTTGGCTTGACCACCTCGGCCATCATTGTAGACCCTCACCCGGGCTCCGCACTAGGCTACGCCATGCTTCATCACGAGCATCGCCATGCTGTCGTGGCTACACTCGCGCGCATCCCACCTGGGGCTCGAGATGCACACGCTCTCTCACTCCGCTCCACAGCACGTCCAAAGGAACGAGCCACCCTGCGCGAGGCACGAGCCTCTCCTGAGGCCGCATACTTGGACGCTACCTGCGCCGATGAGCTTGCCGCTATCCGACAGCACCATGTGTACAACCTCGTCAACCTTCCTCCAGGTGGGAAGGCCATCGGCACCAAGTGGGTCTTTTGGCGCAAGTGGAAGCCCGACGCATCCTTGGACAAGTACAAGGCCCGCCTTACAGCCAAGGGGTCTTTCCCAGATTCCTGGGGTTGACTACAACCAGATTTTGCCCCAGTTGGCCAGTTCTCCACTAGCCGGGCGCTCTTGAGCCTAATCGCCCAGCATGGGTGGGAGCTGCATCCGATGGATGTGAGCAACGCCTTTCTCCATGGTTCACTGGAGGGTGAGGAGCTCTACATGGTGTAGCCCCCAGGCTTCGACGATGGCAACGGGAGATTTTGGCGACTGCGTAACGCCCTGTATGGTTGGAAGCAGTCGCCTCTGTGTTGCAACCAAGAAATCAGCAGCACGTTCCTTTGTGGCGGGCTCCAACGCAACACCGCTAACCCTGCGTTGTTTGTCAGTCCGCGAGGCCAGACTTTCGCCGCTGTTCTGGTTTACGTCGACGATCTCCTCATTGCGTCGTCAGACACGGCTGCCATCCAGCGTGCCTAGGACTTGCTGCACGCCTTCTACCAGATGAAGGATCCCACATCTGCGAGAGTCTTCCTAGGCATGGAGCTTGAGCATGATCGCTCCCAGGGCGTCTTGTACATCCACCAGGCCGCCTATGTGCAGACGCTGTCCACCCGCTTTGCGGAGGACCTGTCACTTGTGCCGCACGCATCCTCACCCATGTCACCCAACGATCAGGTGAAGCTGAAGAGCCTTGACCCAGCTGTTGTGGGGGAGCCCGTTGACATGACCACGTACCTGCGAGTCATCGGGTTACTGATGTTCCTGGGGACGATGATGCGGCCAGACATTGCGTTCGCTGTCAACCTCCTGGCCCAGTTTTCTCAGGAACCGCGTCACCTCCACTACGAGGCCGCGATCCGAGTACGGCGCTATGTCGTCTCGACTCCTAGGCGAGGTCTCATGTTCCGCCGTCAGTCGTCTGTTGTCGCGGTGGGCTACACCGACAGTGACTAGGCCGGCAGTCCGGACGGTAAGAGTCACACAGGCTGGATCTTTCTGATTCGCGGCATAGCTGTGTCCTGGCGTAGCGGCAAGCAGGGGTGTATTGCATGCTGTACTGCTGAGGCTGAGTACGTTGCTCTTGGCTCAGGCGCATGTGAGTGTGTGGTTGTGTCGTCTGTTGTCCGAGTTGCGTCAGTCTGTCTCATCCATCACGTTGCATTGTGAATGAGAGTGCCATGGCCATCGCCGACAATGACGGCGTGCATCACACATGCACAAAGCACATCAACGTTGAGTATCACTATGTGCGTTTGTTGATGCATCATGGCAGCATCAACATCCTGTGGGTTGAGACAGCATGGCAGTTGGCTGACTTCTTAACCAAGGCACTGAAGCGCAACTCGTTCAAGAAGGTTGTGGGTTTAGTAAGCATGCGTCCGTGAGTGACTCTCTCTGTCCCTGTTTGCGTTTCTGCTTGGCCTGGGGGAGTTTGATCGTTGCCCGTGTCTCTGCCCGTACATGTGCACTGCGCATGTGAGTCATGGGGGAGTGTTGGTTTTTGTGCATTTCTCATTGTACTCTGTTGTGTCCTCTCGGCTTGTGAACATCGGCGTGCAGATGACTGACGACAAGATTTGATGCCGCTGGAGGTGTCGCTCGGTGGAGCCGATGCACGTTGAGGCCCACTCACCCTTCGCTGGAGCCTCCTCCCTCTGGCGATGCGCTCAGCTCCATCGGCAGGCCTCCTTGGTAGTCGGGCTGCCAGTGGTCACTGCCACTGCAGATGTTGTTTGCATGCACCTAGCGCTGTGTCTGGTTGTGGCATTGCGTCTGCAACATCATGCGATGCCTAAGGTCCATGTTTCCTGCTGTATGGCCCTTTTTGACATAGCTGACTGTCGTAGGCACTGCCTGGGTTCGGGCAGCCATAACTCCTTGCTGCTATTTTTCTAACTAATTCTGACCACACGACTATGTTCGCAGCATCGGTGTTATGGTATGGTCATGTTTTCACGCAAAACGGACGACGCCCGGGTTTTGGGCTGTCGGGCGTCTGGTAGGGCTCAGAGAGTAAACCCTGCCTGCCAGAAAAAAAGGTCTAGGTCTCTTTTCTGATTGGCTGGTTAGCTGAGTAACAAGTTCTATAGTAGTGGGGGGGAGCTAGAACTTGGAGGGGTCTCCCATTGTTGCTCATTCTTCATTCCTAATCAGTCACTTTCAGTTTACAGCTGCTTTCTGTCGCTAACATTAGCGCGCGCGTTTTTGAGTAACAAACCCAGAGCTTCCAGACTTAGACTCTAGAGAAACAGACTGAGGGGGCAGCAGACTTAAGCAATGAGCGTGGAAGCCCGCACGTTGCATCAACAACGTCGCTGCCCAAACCTTCTGCCTAGGTTTTCAAGCCGACCAGGCCAAAACCGCAGTGCTTCAGGGTCTGTGACCCTCAAGCCATCCCGTCTCTCCGCCCACAGTACCAGGTGGCCCCACTCAAGCCACGTGGCTCCTTAGACCGGTCGGCGTGGCACTGCGAGGCTACACCCGGATTGCCTCGCAAAATCTTCGTCAAAAACAGTTTTCCGAAAAGCCCCTAGTAACGTGCAGGTGTCGTGGGTTTCGCTAAAGTTCGGGCTCCTTCTACGTCGTGCGATAGCGGGGCCTAGGAGGAGCCCGAAAGGATAGCAGGTTCCCTTTCTTCAAATGCGGACTTTAGTCTCCCAAACCACTTCGCACCTAAAATAAGTTTAAATTCAAACTCAAAGTACACCGGATATCCGGAGAACAAAATATGAGTCAATGGTAGATGGTCCCTTTTCCCGAATCGGCTATGGTAGTCGGCAATGCCGCCCTTTTTTTCCATTCTCTGTTGGGGAAGGACGGAGCACAAAGAGGTTGTCCGCGAGACGTTGCAGAACTTGCCAAATCTACCAAAATGTGCGGCCAAAAATTCCAAAAATCCAATGCCGCCAGCGGCTTCCATAAGATTTCTTGGTGAATTCTGCCTATGTGGCAATGCTCCCACTTTTTAAGTAACTTCATGTATACAAAACAACTAGAATCAATGGAAATGCCTAGGATGAAGAGTGTTATGCTAAACGGAGCGTAGATGGTGAACATGTACAAGCTGAGAGGCAAAACATTGTTTGAAATTTTGGGACACTTGGGCGATGTACAATTAATAGTAAGTGCATTTCGATGTCACGTATCAAAATGATCAAATATATACATGCATGTTATGTTAAACGGAGCGTAGATGGTCACCAGGTAGAAGTTACGAGACAGACCACAATTTAGATATTGGGACACTTGAGCATTTTCTCGTTAACGGTAAGTCTACTTCAATGACAAGAGTCAAAATAATCCAACACATACATACAAGTGTCAAGTTACGAATGAGGCATTTTTTTAGTCCTTGGGTCGATTGTCGAGCAACGCGTGTGGAGTGGCGTTGTGAGTGGTCGGATTGGAGAAGCTCCACCGAGAAATGGGGGGACTTGAAGGACCGATGGTGAAGATGCGAGATGCATCTTTAGAAATCCAGATTCGGCTCGGTTTGTCGAGAAGTCGGCCGAAAGGTCATGTCACTTGTGTCGTGGATTTGCAAGAGTGGTCGAAGTTGTCACAAACTTTGGGGAGATTCAAAGGAGGACAAGGGTAGTTGGCCGAATTGCCCTCGGCCGTCAGTGTGAAAACTGGGGTCTCGACACGCAGTGGGCTATTTGTGTAATAACATAAATGCCCAAACAAGAATATTAAGGACTCGTACCAATCTCTTACATACCATTACAAGGATTGAGTAAAACGTTAGGCGTAGTCAGGGTCGTTAAGTCAATTGTCGAGCAACGTGCGTGGATTTGCTTCGCGAGTGGTCAGATTGAGAAGCTCGGTCGAGGAGTCGGTGGCCTATAAGTATCAACGGGGAAGGTGCAAGATGCATCTCTTTCAAACTTTATGTTGCTTGATATGTCGAGAAGTCGACAGAAAGGTCTTGACACTTTTTTTTGGATGATTCTCGAAAGTGGTCGAAGTTGTTTGAAAGTGCAAAAAGGATCATTGGGGGCCGAGGTCAGTTGGTTGAATTGCACTCGATCTTTGAAGCAAAAAACGAGGTATTGCTATGCGGTGGGCTATTCGTGTAATGACGATAATTCCCACGCAGAAAGATGAGAGACTTGTGTACGCCGAGAATGTTGTTATGTACCAGATGTACACGAATCCCTAATTGTAACGGGTCAAGTCTCCTGCTCGTGCTCTAAAGTCGTCGTCGGAGTTTGCAGAATGGCGTTCTCAATTTGTGTCAGGAGTTTACCCCCGTTGCAGGACTGAGAGCAATTGTCATCAACGACCCAGAGCAGGGAGACTCGAATCTTTTGAGTCTCCGGAGGCCCATTTCCGTCTTTAACCTTACCCCTAGTTTTGGGACCCAAACCAAGGGGTTTTACCTTGAACTCATGCATTCGCACGAGTTTTCTGGTTTCAAAACCCATAGTTTGTCTTAAACAAGCTCAAGTTTTGTTTTTGACGTATCGGCACGAAATTGTCGCGTGTGAGGCACCATGAGCAATTTCGTGCCGACTTCTCTCGTGCGCTTCCCTCGTTCCTCGCTCTCACCCTTGCTCCCCCTATCCCTCGTCCTCGCTTGCTCGCTTGCAAGGAGGGCGACTGGGGGCCAAGGGTACAAGGCCACGAGGCCTCACCCGCGAGGCCCTCGTGGCCCCTCAGCTGCCGATCGAGCTGAGGCCGCGATCAGCGGCTGGCGGCTGGCCAGCTGGTGGCCGGCCGGTCACTTGGCCGGCCGCCGGTCGTCTAGTCGGCCGGCAGCCAACTGGCCGGCGGCTGGCGAAGTGCTGGCCTTTAGCCAGCCCTCGCTGACGCGAGGGGTGGTGCGCAACCAGCCCTCCCTTCAGCGAGGAGGGAGGGCCAAACCGGCCCTCCTGCTACATTCCTCCCCACTTGTTATGAACCGTCTCGGTACATGAACAACAAGCAGGATTGTCAGTTAGTGAGTCATCAACATTGTGAAAAAAAGCTAATAATTTCAATCACTAGCTAAACATGAATACATGCCTGGCACTTGGACCTAAGCTGGAGCTTGTCGGTCAACACGTTAGCGATCTCCCCCCTTTAGGTTGGAGCGTCTGCTCGACAACCATGTTGGGCGTCCCCAACCTCCTATGGTTCCACTCCATGAATGCCGCCCTACAGGAATGCTGGTTATGTTTTCCGCGTTTAGGTGGTGTCCCCTAACACGCGTCGATCAATGCAAGCTGCCAGATTGCTCCAACACTTGTTGACCACCCCTGTGGACAACCGAGATTCGGGCTCCCATGAGTTATGTTAAGGTCCATCCGCGACCGGAGAGTACGTTCTCGGTGCTAGAGTAGGCAAAGAACCTCATATTGGCCATCGGCGTGAAGGACTACAGGTGGTGGCTGGACAGTTCTCGCTGCCGTGTATGGAGTCAATAATCTCACATGAAACACGTCATGTATCTTCATATTCAGCAGAAGCAACAATCGGTATGCCACTAGTCAGATACGTGCAATGATAGGAAACGACCCAATTCACTTCAGTAGAAGTTTTTGCGTCCCTGGCGACTTGAGCCAAGGATTCACAGTGCTAAGCAACACTTTGTCACTGATGTCAAATGGAACATCACGGCGACTTTTGTCAGCATATGCATTTTTTCGTTACCAAGCAGCTTGAAGGTGACCCTTTGCCTCTTGTAACAAGAAGTCTCTACGCTCAGCAAAAGCTTGAGTAGAAGGAACCTGTCCTCTTGTACTCCAACTCTTCACCAATGAAGAGGGCACCACTGGATGCCGACCACTGTTCAACACGAATGGTGTGAACTCTGTAGAATCATTCACCGAGTTATTCACCACAAACTCTACCGGTGCTAGGATTTCGTCCCAGTCATGCATGTCAGGGCCCACGTACATGCAGAGCATTTGTTCCAGAGTGCAGTTCATGTGCTCTGTTTAACCGTCAACTTGAGGGTTGAACGTTGTCAATATTTGTGACTCACTGTCAAAGTACTCGTGCATCTTTTGCCAAAACTTACTAGCAAATTTTTGGTCTCGATCAGAGATAATGCACTACGGCAAGCCGTGATACTTTACGATTCCCTCAAAGAAGAGACGATTGGTCTCCTTTGCGTTCACGTAAGTCGTTGTAGGAATGAAGTGTGTCATCTTCGTCACAAGATGCATAGCCACTAGAATTACATCNTCAAATGGAACATCACGGCGACTTTTGTCAGCATATGCATTTTTTCGTTACCAAGCAGCTTGAAGGTGACCCTTTGCCTCTTGTAACAAGAAGTCTCTACGCTCAGCAAAAGCTTGAGTAGAAGGAACCTGTCCTCTTGTACTCCAACTCTTCACCAATGAAGAGGGCACCACTGGATGCCGACCACTGTTCAACACGAATGGTGTGAACTCTGTAGAATCATTCACCGAGTTATTCACCACAAACTCTACCGGTGCTAGGATTTCGTCCCAGTCATGCATGTCAGGGCCCACGTACATGCAGAGCATTTGTTCCAGAGTGCAGTTCATGCGCTCTGTTTAACCGTCAACTTGAGGGTGAAACGTTGTCGATATTTGTGACTCACTGTCAAAGTACTCGTGCATCTTTTGCCAAAACTTACTAGCAAATTTTTGGTCTCGATCAGAGATAATGCACTACGGAAATACTTTACGATACCCTCAAAGAAGAGACGATCGGTCTCCTTTGCGTTCACGTAAGTGGTTGTAGGAATGAAGTGTGTCATCTTCGTCACAAGATGCATAGCCACTAGAATTACATCGTGGCCACAGGTTGTATCCAGAAGAATAGTAATGAAGTCCATACTGACGCACTCCCATGGAGTCCCAGGAATGGGAAGATGTTGGAGGAGTCAAGCATACTTCTTAGTACCAGCCTTATTCCGAAGACATGGGTCGCATGTCATGCAATACTTCCGGACATCGACACTCCATCCTGGCCACTAGTAGTGGTCGGAGAGTGCTTGTCCGGTCTTTCAAGGTCCCACATGACCTGCGACTGGCGGGTTGTGGAACTGGGAGACAATCTTTGCTTGAAGGTCTCTTGAGTTTGGCAAAAAAAGCTTGTTCTCCATGCCAAAAGATTTTTTCTGCCTCCACAAATACGTTCCCGTCCACATTTTGAGAGTCTTGAAACCAAGAATCCACACAGTAACCCATCTGGATCTTGTTTACAAAACCGTTGGAATGGATAACCTCTCGTGGTGGTTGCCATAGAGGTTCAGGGAGATCTGGTGTATGTACTGATGCTGTTACAGTGGTCATAAAACACCCACCAACCTCGGTGGTTGGTTTAACTTCCACAGGCTGTCGGCTTAGTGGATCTGCCACATTGATGTATCCTGGCTGATATTCCCAGGTGAACAAGCATCAGCTCGGGTATGCGCTTCAATGCGCGTGCCTTCTTGACAGGTTTGGTTGCGTTTGGAAAAACACCATTCGGTTATGGCTGGTCACGACCCTCACACCCCCTTTAGTATCTCCGAGGTAGCAATGCCACATCTTGAAAGCGTAGAATACCACAAGGAGCTCTTGATTTCCAGTCGAGGCCACGTTTCTGCGAGGATGAGCTTTTGGCTCTCATACGCAACTGAGTGACAGTTCTGCATGAGGACGGCTTCGAGTCCTACTACCGACGCATCACATCGAACCTTCCACAGTTGTGATGGATCTAGAAGATCTAGGACAAGCACTGTGGATAGAAGCTCTTTGACTTTGAGAAAAGCGTTCTCGCAATGAGATTTCTATTCCTACTACATGTCTTTTTGCGTGAGCCTGGTTAGCGATACTACCATGTTCGAATATCCTTGCATAAACTGGCCAAAGTAATTTGCAAGGCTGAGGAACGACCGAATCTGCACAATATTTTCCGGGCGTGGCTATTCGACAACAGCTTTGACCTTTTGTGAGTTGTCATGGATGCCGTCCTTGCTGACGATATGTCTAAGGTTTTCGTGCTCATCTTGTGCATTCTTGTACTTGCTCAGTTTTGCATACAACTTTTGTTCCCGAAGGATCGTGAGGACTTTGCGTAGATGTTCCATGTGCTCTTCCATTGATTTGGAGAAAACTAGGATGTCGTTAAGGTAAACCAAGACAAATTGACCGAGTT
Organism: Penium margaritaceum; assembly: GCA_023375785.1. NCBI lineage: Eukaryota > Viridiplantae > Streptophyta > Zygnematophyceae > Desmidiales > Peniaceae > Penium > Penium margaritaceum. The sequence continues at coordinate 21,630 of SZWC01006192.1, forward strand.
GCTTGGCAAACGTTCGGTTCATTTATCCATTGAAGGTTGCGAGGGCATTTGAAAGCCCGAAGCATAACACTAAAAACTAATAGTGTCTCATGTGCGTTCGAAACGCGGTTTTGGGCACATCATCTTCCGTGATGCGGATTTGATGGTACCCTTGAGACAAATCCAAGGAGAGAAATACTTTTGCCCCTTGGAGTTGATGAAAAAGGTCCTCAATCCGTGGTAATGGGAATCAAATTTTCACCGTCTGCTTGCTCAACGCCCGGTAATCCACGCACATGTGTAAACCACCGTCCATTTTGTTCACAAAAACGCGCAGTGTACGGCAAGCTACTTGGCTCAATCCATCCTTTTACAAGGTATTCTTTGATTTAACATTCGGCCTTTTGCCTTTCTGCTGGACTAAGGCAATACATGTGTGTCAACAAGGAGTCACCTCCAGTTGCAGAAAAATCGTGTGGCCCACGTATCTTTCTGGTGGATCCCAGCCGGTGGGTCTTGGAATACATCCGAGAACTCTGCCAATAGAGATTTTATCTCTTGTGGCGTGTCTTCCTTCACGTCGTCCTCCACTTTCTGCAACTGAGCCAAGAAGTATAGACAACCTTGTCGAATACGTCTCTTGAGCTGCATCGCAGACAAGCTAGCCTAGAATTGGAGTCGGATCGGCGATAAACCGCACTCGGAATCAACGTAAAGCGGCGTTGTCCTTTTAGGAGGATCAAACACTTTGATTCAAAGCACACTAGGGCCTTGTTTTCAAGGAGCCAGGGATCAACTAGTACCACATGAAACGGGTTAAGAAGGTTGAGTACCTTCAACGTGACACTCTGTGTATACCCTTAAATGTAGTTTTTTGATTTACAAGTGCCGATCACGGGTACCGTACAGTTGTCACCAAAGACAACTGTGCCATTCAATGGCTTGTACTATAGGCCAACCTATCAGGTAAAGCCATGGCTAACAAAGGATTCATCTCCTACAGTGTCAGCAAGTACATTCATGGGAGCACCAGCTAGGTGTCCTTTGAACTGCATCGTCATGTTGCCTCCACTCTTCTGAGTGAACACGCTCGACGATGACAAGATGAGTTTGTGATAAACATGGAATCTAGACGGCGCACGCTGCAACTCCCATGATTGACCTACTCTAGTCCACATCTTGTGGGCACGTGTGAATTTGTCTAGCACCTTCTAGTCTTTAAATTTCAGTAGGTCAAAATTGTTGACTAAAGGTACGGCAAACGTGATTGAACTCATTACTTTGATGTCATTTTCTTCAATCAATGTGTTACAAAATTCTTGCACAGTGGTTGGTTTCGCAACCACTAAGCAGATTTGGTCATGCATCTCGTTCGGTGTTGCAATATTTACTGGGCAACATCGATCAGCAAGTGTCAAATGAGGTTCAATGAGAGGGGAGAAAACAACGAAGAAATTTGAACTCGTCAAAAACTCAAATTGTTTAACGTCCTCGTATGAAAACATGAACCCACACTTGTGATCCAGTTTTACCACTAAGTGGTCTCCACTAACGTCACTCAGGGGTGGGGAAAACCCGCCCCACTGCCTTGTCCGTTACCACGGCCGGGCCCATTGCGGCGACCGCGACCCTGTCCACCGCCCTGTCTACAACCTCTTGTTGCACCCTCCCCACAAGGTGCTGCAGCTGCGGCTAACGCCGTGGCCTCTTGTCCACCACCAACAGCCTCAGGGCACTAAGCCCTAAAGAGTTTGGGTTGCATGCAGTTGTGGCACTGTCACTCGCGGAAGACCGTGTTACGAAGCTCGTGCGCCACCTGCAGCTCATCATTGTCACGGCCACGCTTGTGGTTGGGGGGCTTGTTCCCACCATACCTCTTGGCTGAGGGGTTTGCCGGCTGCTTGCCCTTGACCCCGCCTCGCTGCCCAGCTGTCCCTCCAGCGCTTGTTGCATCCATGCGTGCATCGCAACCTTGCTGTGCATGCACGTTGGGCCGTGCACCTTAGTAGTGCTTCGGGTTTGCCAAATACACTTCGCTCATGTAGTCTTGCAATGCCCTCTGGCTTGTCCGAGCTTGGCCTGTTGCGGTCTGGGTGGTCTTGTCCTTCAGCTTCTCGCGGGCAAGGCCATCGCGCAAGTACTCTAGCAGCAAGCACTCTAGTTACTTGAAGGTCTGGGAAACGTCACTCTAGGTGAAGTTTTTGGCTTCCTCCACGAGCGCGATAAACTCAATCAACTAGGCCTAAGGCAAATTACTTTCTGAATTCCTTGATCTTATGGAAGGCGTGCTGAACCTCCTCACACTGGGTACACTTCTTATGCATGATTGCGCAGAAGGCTTCCCACGGCATGGGCTGCCACTCAAGGTGAGGCCTTTGCGCACTCCAGTCCTTGACCATGTACTTGAAGAGCTTGTCTTCAAGTCGCGTCATGGCAAGGTCGCCTCACTGACTGAGTGGAGCCTTGTGGATGCGTAGGACGTGCTCCAGGCGGTTCAGCCACATGGTCAACTTCACGCCCTTGTGCAAGATCTCCACACTCTGGAGGAAGGAACTGTTCATGACTGGCCTCAAAGTCGTGGAGGTAGGCAAGTCGTGGAGGTAGGCAAGTCGTGCTTGCATCTTCAAGAGTGTTTGTCGTGTTTCATCCCAGATGGTGGAGAATTTGCGGCATTGGACATCAACCGCAAGAACGTCGTTGTGGCTGTGAAGTCTGGCTGGTGTGGCGGGACATTTGCCATACACCACTTTGAACGGAATTTTACGCGTTGTGGTGGATTTTGTTGAGTCATATGCAATTTTGGAAGTCGGGAGTTTTTGTTCCTAATCCGTTCTGTGTGGTTCGCATATTGTTCGAAGAAGTTGTCCGAGCGTCTGATTGGTTCACTTGGTTTGGCCATCAGTTTGAGGCTGGAAAGCCGTTGAAAGCAGGATCCAAGTGCTGCAATAAGTCATGAGTTCGCGCCAGAAAGGACTGGTAAATTGACCGTCTCTTTTGCTCGTGATGTCGCTCAGCATGCCGTGTAGCTGTACGGTGATGTTTAGAAACAACGGTGTCGTTCCTTTGGCGGTGACGGAAGTAATTGTCGGAATAAAGTGAGAGATTTTGGAAAACCTGTCAACAACCATGAGGATTGCGTCATATCCCTTGGGTGTGACCGGTAACCCAGTGACGAAGTCCATGGAGATGTTGGTCCACGGATATGTGGGAATGGGGAGTGGCTGCAGGAGTCCGGGTGGCCTCGTGCGACGAGATTTTTGTCACTGACACGTGTCACAGCATTTGCAGATGTTGGCCATGTTGGATTGCATCTTGTCCCACCATTAGTGCTTCGCCAACTTCCTCAACGTCTTGTCTCCTCTGAAATTTCCCCCTGGACTGGAGTTGTGGCACTCCTGGAGCTGCATGCTGCGGAGTTTGCCATTCGGGGGAACAACCACTCGGTGAGTGAATCGTCGATGCCAATAGGGTGTGTCATACCAGAACTTTTCCTTGTTTTATCCGCCATGCTCGTCGTAGCCACATGTGAACAACTGGTCGAGATATGGATATTGTTGCACTTGAAGTGTCGCTACCTTAGCCATCACGTCCGGTCGGCGGCTGAGCGCATCTGCTGGGTTGGTTTTGCACGATCGATACTCAATATCGCAGTCAAACCCATATTCAAGGAACTCCATCCATTGTTTGTTACGTCGTCTGAAGTTCGGCTGCATCTTCAAATATTTCATCACATGATGGTCGGTGCGCACAATGCATCAGCGGCATTCAAGATAGCACCGCAATTTCCTAAATACGTGTATGACCGCCAGCATCTCCTTCTTGTGTACGGCGTACTTGAGTTCCATTCCTTGCAAATTTTGCGACACATGCGCAACCGGTTGTTCTCTGCTATTGTGATCTTGCACAAACTGTGCCAATGGCTTGGTTGGAGGCGTCTGTAGCCATGATGTAGTTGATCGTTGGATCAGCTAATTGTAAGGCTGGCGCCAAGGTCAGAGCATTCCACAAAGCGGTGAATGCTTCTTGTTCTCTCTCCCCCCATCATCACTCATTTTCTTTTTGTGTGACATCGGAGAGAGGCACTGACACTTGGATGTAATCCCGTAAGAAACACCGGTAGTATTTGCAGAAGCCGGGAAAAACTTGAACGTCTCAGACATTGGTTGGTGTTGGTCAATCAACGTCTAAAACCATATTTTTTGGATCCATGGTGACTTTTCCGCCTTTGATTATGTGACCCCAAAACTCGATGAAACCCAAGTCGACCGAGGTCGCACTTCAAGAGTTTTCCGAAAAATTTCTCTCTTTGTTAAACGTTGAGAAATTTTTGGAGGTATCTATGGTGCTCCTTCAGGGTGCGGCTACAGAGAAGGTTGTCATCGAGGTATACCGCGACAAAATTGTCAAGGTACAGGCAAAAAATGTTGTTTATTGCCGCCATGAATGTCGCCGGGGCATTCATGAGTCCAAACGGCATGTCTTTGAACTCGAAGTGCCCATAGCATGTTTTGAACACCATCTTCTGGATGTCGGCGTCTGCCACGTGGATCTGGTGACAACCGCTGCTTAGGTCCATTTTGGTGAAAACTTTGTCTCCTCAGAGTTGGTAAAAAATTCTGTCGTCTCGGAGAAAAGGGTAGCGGTTCTCGATGGTAGCGTCGTTCAACGCCTGGTAGTCAAAACACATTTGCATCTCGCCAGTTTTCTTTTTCACAAATAACACTGGTGTGGGGTATGGTGACGTGGATGGATAGATGAACCCTTGACCAAACATCACGTCGAGTTGCTTTATCATCTCGGTCAACTCATGAGCGCTCATCCGACAGGCCCCTGAAACTGTGAGTCAGCTGTCCGGATTTAGTTGGACTCGAGGTGATAGGATTTTTGGGAGTTCGTCGGAGAAGACGTCCGCAAACTCTTGAATGAGAGGTGCGAAATCCTTAGGAACCATCGCATGCCACTTCCGCTTCCTCTATTGACTCGAGATGTACGAGCTATGCATGAGCCCCTCATCGGATACAATTCTTGGCAATGTTGAGCGATATCAGCTGCATAAGTTGTCGTTTCCTTGTTGACGTGGCTTCCTCTGCTGCTTCCACCTCTGCTGCTTCCACCTCTGCTGCTTCTACTGTTGTCTTCCGCCCCACATGCATAAGTTGTCTCTTGGCACTGTTGATTTCCACATAGACGTCGCCACTGTTCCAGTCGACCTGCGCATTGTGCTGATGAAAAAAACTTGTCCGAGAATGATTTTTTGGTTTCTCACTCGACATGTCCTCCCGATTGTTACAGCCCATTAGACTCCCACTTACAGTCCTAGTGGTTCTTGGAGTGTCCATATCTGTAGTCTCCCGTTGATGGTTTTACTTCAAACAAACCTGGTTTGTCCAGCTTTTGAATCATGTCGTTTCTTACAACGCTGTGAGGCCACTCCGTCCAATATTTCTTGCACTGTTAGTCTCGCAACCTCGGGGTTGCAATTCTAGTAGTATCACCGCTTGGTTGTATTCGTAACCCTCGTCAGACTTTGAGATATTAGAAACACTCTGCGACATTATGAGCTGATCAAATGGGCAATCGTTTGGCCCAGATCGCTCCTCTTGGACAAGAGTTGGGCCTTTCACTCTTGTCCTTTGCTGTTTCCGGACTGATTTTTTTTGCAACTTCCCTCCCTTTTTGGCCGTCTGCTTGCTTCGTCAGTTTTTACTGATATCCCAGACTTTTCCGCTATTGTAGCAGATGTACGTATATTTCTGGTCAACGGTGTCCGCTTCCATCGGAGACGACGAGTCACCCAACTGGATTTTTCCGTTCACATGATGATTGTGCTTGGGAGGTCACCAGGTGTAGGATTCCTGATTCTTAGCATTGTAGTCGGCGCTATTAATCCTTTTGCTGCTGCAATAATTCACGGTAAGTGGTTTTGGATGCCAAAGATGGCAATTTCTTGCCAAATGTCCCAATGAGGCTGTTGTTGCAGTGAAAACAGAGCTCGTCAAGGGCAATGTCTGTACCAGTGATAATCTCGTGGAATCTCCGCGTGTACTCTGCCATGCTGGACTGCTGACAGAGACACTGGAGCTTGTACCAAGCGTCGGACTTATCGTCCAGCCGTCCAAAACGTGTGAGCATGGTGCGAATTAGTTCCAGTCGGTTGGTGGCGTCAGCTCGTCTTGCCATTGCAGGTTGATCTGCTACAAGGGTAGAAAACCTGTGGTCGGCGAAATGAGCCTGGCGCCGTTGGTCTTCAATGAGGCCTTTTTTTGTAATCTGCTATCATTGGATGTCGTTTAGGTCATACCGCCAACTTAGTGCCGTGCCACGCAAAAGCACGATCGCGAGGTCAATCTTCTTCCGATTGTCGTTAACCCCAGCTGTGGTGAAGTATACATCCAAGCTTGTTAGCCACATCAAAACCGTTGGTCCTTTGGAATTCATAGGATCAAAGGGTTTTATCGGGGCCTGATGAGTGTTAGGTTCATTCAAAAGTTGAGTATTTCTCTTGAAGAGAACTGTCTATTATGCACTTGCGTTGCAAAGAGCCTCAATCATGATGTTGAGTTCTTGGAGGAGATGGTTTTTGATCCCCTCGATGGCGGATATATGGTTTTCTAGTTCCTCATTGATTTACGCTTGTCGTCCGGTGCCACATGTCGTACCCGTTGCAGACGCCAAGGCTTTTGCTAGGGACGACCAATCCGTGACCGGGTTGGTCGTCGGAGCCATCGTGGTTGATCCAGCTGCTGCGTACCTTGCCACGCTAGCGGTCACTATCGCTTTAGGGTTAACATGCATAGGCACGTAAACCCTGCTCCTCCATCGCCAAATTTGTCACCAAAGACCCGCTGATGGTCGTCGGTTGTGCTCTCTTGCTTCACGCCATGGTCGCAAAGTCTGCAAAGTCTTGACATGTGAGATGTGGTGACAGCTTGTGAGAGGTAGTCCTTTGAATGAGTAAAGGAGTCAGATGCCTCTCTAGCACCGCTGCACTTTCATACCAAGTTTTATGTCGAATGAAGCGTAGATGGTGAACAGGTAGAAGTTGCGAGGGAGAACACAGTTTGACAATTTGGGACACTTGAGCAGTTTACAACTATCGGTACATGTACTTCGATGTCAAGTGTCCAAATGATCAAACATATGTTGACAAATGTCGAGTTACAAACAAGCCATAGTCGGGGTCGTCGAGTCAATTGTTGAGCAACGCGTGAGGAGTCGTGTCATGAGTGGTCGGATCAAGAAGCTCCAGCAAGGAAGCAGAGGGCTTCAAAGATTGAAGGCGAAGATTCATCTTTCTAAATCTAGATAAATGGTCAAAGCTGTCCAAAATTGCGAAGAGGATTGTCGGGGGGCGAAGGCAGTTGGCCGAATTTCCGTTCACCGTTGGAGCAAAAATCAAGGTCTCGCTGCGTAGTGGACTTTTTGTGTAATGACAGAAGTGCCCACTCGGAAAGATTTAAGACTCGTGTTCTTCTGGTACGTAACAAAGACGTTCATGATAAATGTGTTTCAGGGAAAAGTTTAAGAAATTTAAAGCAAGATCTAAAGTCTAACTTATGTTTTGCTCTCGCCGCCAAGAGATCAATCTCGATGGCTGCGCATAAGCCGTTGGAATTGGGAGCCGAACGCTCTGAATTCTCTGAGCGAGGCTTGCTTTGTGAAGCAGCTAAAGACACCACTTGATGGACATCCGAAAAATCAGGAATCCTTTTTGTCAAAGCTGGGTACCGTGAAGCGCGATTTTGAAGGAGTCCTAGTTGCTCTCCCGCTGATTTGAAACGTTTCCCTCCTAGTCGAATAATCAAGAAAAATCATAACTTGAGAGGGAAATTTCTGAAACTCTAGAATCAAAATCAAATTCAATGCATCGGTATAGGGCCTAGGGAGCGAGTTCCATGGCAGGGACAAACTACCCCGGAAAGTTGCAGCTTCATTTAAAAGGGGCTTAAAATTGCTCACTTTTTCTACATGCACGGTAGTTTTCCTTTGGAGGTTCCATTTGCCCTTAGTTCGGCAACAGGAGGCTGCTGCTGCAGAAGCTCCAAGAGGCACAAATACAACGGAAGGAATGTTGTGCCATACTATTTAAAACATCTGTGCAGGGTATGTCAGGAGGAATCCGTGAGATGCGGTCCCGACGTTTGTCTGATAATCTCTTGGTGGTTTACGTCTTCAGTTTTGGGCGAATCTGAGACTGAGCGTGAGCATTCTGGTCGCCTCACGCTATGTGAGTAGGCAATTAGAGACAGTCACTTTTACGAAGGGAATAACACGATTTTGCATTATTCATTTGTACATGGACATGATCATAACATTTATAGGGCTAGTCGTGAGTTTTCCAACGCAACAAACCGCATGTAATTCGGCCAAGCGTAGCCCAATTTACGCTTGCCGAAGCGCAGGTCTCACCCACCACAGAAGCCTCACGCCGCCACACGCCGTGGCGCCTTCCTTTACGTGCGAAGCGCCTTTTCCAAGGCGCATATCCCATTGCACGTGATGTATGAGTCCCCTACACTGTTTTCACGAACCTCCCCCACTTTTGGGTCGAGTTTGGTGATGGGGTGTGACAAGGTTTGAAACCTGTCCGTGGACCTGCAGTCAGAGTTTTGATAAAGTCCCCGAGTAAAAAAACGTACTACTGAGTTTTCAACGCGGAGCCATGATTTTGGCAAAGTCCCTCAGTAACAACCTGCACTACAGGATCCGGTGGATGATCCACCTAACCAGGTGGATTATCCACTAGACGCCTTGGCAGGCCTTCCGGAGCACTTTCCCCAGATGGTACTTTTGTTACTCGGTCCGGTCGATTGTCCACCGGATTTCGAGTCTCAGCCGGCTCCCAGAGCCGCTGCGCACACCCCAACTTTGGAAGGCTATAATTCCCTTGATACTTGTCCGATTCCGGCGAAAAAACTACCACCGAATTCAGCAACTCGTCAACTATATGGGGCAATCCTTCATTTGAGGATCCGAGCAATCCTTGAGTCACCAGATCCGCTGGCACGGAGTTTCCACTTACTGGCGGCTCATCGGCGCCTCCCGGCGCTGCACTTGGGCATGCGGAAGGGGCATTTTTTTTTAACAGGGTACGCAAATGGTCGCAATTTGCAGTCAATGTTCAAGTTTGTACATCATTCCTTTGGTTCTTTCTAGCAATGAGTTGAGGAAAAAAGACATTTGTGGCTGGCCAAATTGTGTGAGTGAGGTCAACACGTCATTCTTCTTTTGGTGAACTAGAGCTTGCTACATACAAGGCGGTAGAGTCTGCAATGACTTGCGCAATAGAGAACTTTCACGCAGTTCTCTTGAGGAAGACGTCACCGGGAAATGAGATTGAATGCTTGTGATGTTGGCCAGGGCAAGTACGCAATAGGAGCAAAGGGAACCACCATGAAGGCCACGACGGACCCATCGTGAAGCGATCGTTGTTACAGCGTAGGCCACTCTCTCAATTTCATGTAGCAACTCTGAGCTGCGTTCCGGATTTGATCTCTTTGAGTATTGCACGAATGTGATATGTTGGTTTTCAACTTTTCCCTACTCCTAAAATTTGAGTGGCTTCATGTGCGCAATGGCGTGGCTTACTTTGATGATATCATGTTACATAAGAAGGAAAACATCGTGCATCAATGGCAGTATGACTGGCAAATTTTCATCCATAGTTCATGCAATTGTGGAGGGTTGCTACAAGTTGCTATGTCTTGAAGGCTGTAGCAAGTCGGCGCCTTCATTGTGAGGTGCGACTCAATAGCATAGATCATCGATGTGTTTTTTCATCCAGAAAAGGTCTGAAAACAGGTGTAAGTGTCGAGCTATTTTGGACATTTTCTAAGGGATCCAATGTAAAAGAAAATACCCAACCATATGTGCTCAATAGAAATGGATGCAGAAATGTGGGTCTCATCAAGTCAAGAAAACCAAAGCATGTTTTTATGTTGCAACTCGGTGAAATCCACCTCATCGCAACTCCCTGCAATGAAAATGTTACAGGAATTTGTGGTAAGGTGGATTTTGGTGGAAAATACTGGGTTTCAATGGCCAGCTTTAAAGAAAAATCCTCCCTAGGTCTGTTTCTCCCCCTATAAGTGATTCCAAACTCACATGAAGAAATTATGAGGGGCGAGGCTCAACTTCCGGCCTCCCCATCATTTGGGGTGACCATCCAGTTCCTTGAAGGAGGATGTGACCTTCTGGCTTCCAGATGAAGCGTGGCTGGTCAACATTCTTCCTCACTTGTTCTCTTCCCAGGTGGCAGTTTTGACTTCCTGGTAAGCTTTCATTTGCAAGTGACTCCTCATTTTTAAATTTGAAGGTGACCCTTCAATTTTAATCAGCTAACATTAACCTCTTAACCTTCTAAGGTTGTTCTGCAATGACCCAGGTGGTTATGCAACTTCCTAGCCACCTCAAGCGATGGTCCAATTGAGGTGGCAGAACAGGGTTGTCTCTTTTTCACTCAAGGAAATAGATTTGTTTAGATGAGAATGCCTTTGAATGCCTTCAGTTCCACCTCAAGTTGTGTGCTAGCAGCTTCCTCTAGTTTCTAACTATGCAATTCAGCCTCTAATATTACAGGCCACCGCCTTACAAAGCACCTCATATAGTGGCCTCTGCTTCTTGTAGTGCATGCTAGTGACCATGCAAGAATTCTCCACCAAGTCTTTCTTTCAGACTTTCTCTCAAGGAATCCAGGGATGGTGCCCTGTGGCTCAACAAGACCACATTTGTGGAAGCATCCTTATAACTGCGTCAAGGTGTGTTGAGTCACACCTCCTGTTACGTACATATCTTGACAAATACTTCACACTCCAGAGACTCATCTTACCTCACCAAATGTGCAGTCCAAAATCACCCATCCACATTCTACGAATCTTGAAATGGTATCGAAGCTTGACAAAAACCTTTGAAAACAAGGATACATTCTACACAACCCTAAAAAAATTAAAGAAGACAAGGATATGACCTAGAATGTCAACGTGGCTATGGATTTCCAATGTATTAAACGCAAAACTTTGACTAAAATCCTCTGCTGTTGTGATGTGCACTAGATTGTGGGTGTGCGTGCACTAAAATCCATGCTCACACATTGGCTCAAGGACCTTCAGCTCAACTTTGGGGTAGATGTTCCAAACCTGCGTTAAACATGCACTCTGAAGGCGCAAGGAGTAGCATCTCACATAATTTTAGGTGAAAAATCCTGAAAAGCAACAAATTGGTCCATGGAGCCATCGGACACTAACAAAAAAACATAAGAAACACCAGCTAACAAAGCTGGAATAATTGCACAGACATGAACTCAACCTACGGACATGACTTAGCAGGTAAACGTAACACTAGCTGAAAAAGCTAAAATAGGATAGAGTGAAATTCCTTCCACGTCAACTACAACAATGACATCATCTACAATTTTAGCTAACGAAGCTGGAGCAGAAAAAAGTGATGTTCTTTCCACGCCACCTTCACCTACAATGAATATGATGAAGCTGGAATGGAAGAGTGCGGAGTTCCTTCCATGTCAACTACAACATATCTGTCATTTACAATGCAAGCTTGGAGTTCTGAAAGTAGCCTATGATGGCGTGACCTTGCACGCACCATTCAACTCAAACGCTTAAATCCCCAAGTATGCCTCATTCTTGCTTCTTCTTTTCATTACATGTGCTCCACATTTTTAAAACTTTTCATTAGATTATTAATACTTCTAGTCGCAAATGATCTATTTGCCTTAATTCCTCAAAATAATCCTATGTTTTGCAACTTCTATTTGTGAACCATCCACGATTTTCTTGGAAAAACACGTTGTATGAGTGTGAAACAATGCTGGAGGGCACCCTTTTTTCTTTACTCCCAGTCGACAACTTTCCACAACACTTCGGTACACCTCCACCATATAGAAGATCACATACCTGGTGATAACGATGGTGAAGGGATCAAGCACAATCTTCAGGAACTTGGGACCAGTGAAGACTAGAGATGGAGTTTATGTCACTCTTCAAGTGAACCAGGCAACAGCAGTGGCAGGATTTGAAGCAAATGGTGCTACTCTGATGGCTCTGTCGGCCAACCCAGTGATGAGCCCATTGGGCTCAATGAACCCCTTGCCTCCGCCATTGCCCTTTGGGATAACACTTGGCATGATGGTCGGAGACACCGAATGACAAGATCACATTAATGATAACCTGTACCGCAAGGTGTCGGGACTTCAGAACCTGAACAACCATATGCTCCAATAACTCACAGCGAGTTATGTAGGAGCTTTGAAATATGTGTGTGCAAGAATCACTACTCACCGCAAGGAACAAGCAGCTCTAACGTGAACCGCATATGTTTTACATGATTGCAAATGGAATTTCACAGCTTGAATAACACACATGATTACAGATCTGGCAGATGCCAGTCGATGATTGAAAAATCATGTGTGGATTCCATGTCAAAATTCTTATAATTGGTACCTTGTACTCTTGTATGGAGGAATTAGGCCAAAAACCTCAGGACCACAGCACTAGTGGTGAAAATTTCTCTAGTCGGACGGCAAAAACCATGACAAATCATGTCGGTGAATATCTATGCATCATGCATGGAGCCCTCCTAGCCGGCAAAACCAAATGTGAACCAGGACGATGAACTGCATGCAGGGACAACAATTTCAGTCACTTGTGAATGTCTTTAAGTGAATATTGGCTGTTGGATGTGCATCACAATGATGGGGACATGATTTTTGTAGATGGAGTTGACATATTCTGAAAGATACGGTATGTAGTCCACTTGGTCCTCTCACGCGGAAAATGGTGGATCTCTAGTTGCCGGTGGCTGGATAAAAACAGGCACAAGCTCAAGAAGAGCATCCTCCACCTTGTGTAGGACACAATTAATTGTCTCTCATTGCCTCTGAAAAAGATATATGATCTACCTAGTTGAAATGCTATGGCAGAATTATTACAAGAACACGATGTTTATTCATCAGCAGCCACTTGTGTGCTGCGTAGTGTCAACATAGTTGTGAGGTCCACAAGGATGCCATGCAATGCCTGAACAGTCATCGGTGCCATGTTGTATCGATCCAAAGGATGACCAGGCTGGAGATCTGTGATCCAATGGTTTCCATAAAAAATGTTGTTGTGCATGCACTGACAGTTGACGTGAGAGAAGATACGTAGGATAAGCACATCGATGAGCTCACAGATGGTTTCCACAATACGAGTATGGACCTCTTTGAGATGATGGAAAAATGCACAGAATTCAGCTGCGCTGCGTCATATTGAATACATTGTAAACATGAGTGCCTTCAGTGTACGCATACATAAACATTTAACAGAGAACCATGGCAACATGCCACGCCACCAATTTTGGTTGTCGACTCCAACATTTAAAAATGAGAAACACCACTGTTGTGCTTCGGCTACACACCATGACCCATCATGAGATGTAAGAACTGGACCTTCTTGGTTCAACACACAATGTATGCTTGTTGACAAAAAAATTAGTCTAACTATTAATCAGAACCGGCATGAAAGTGCCATAACTATTCGTCTGAAAGAATAGTGCATTGCGTTCTTACGTGTAGTAAAAAATTAGTCCACCGCAGAGAACACAGCTCGGAGTGAGATGTGAAAATCTCATGTGTGGTTCCAAAAACAACTAAGCTAGTTCATTATTTTGAAATTCAAAATCGCATGGCTGATTAATTAGCCAATTGCACATGCAAACTGAAGTTAACTAGTACCACCATTTGTCATGGAAGTTTTGCGCATGGCATGCCCGTTTGGACTCAAATTCTGGCATGTCATTGCTTTTCATGGGAATTGAACTGTACTTGTTGGGTTCCACATCCACCGTTTTGGCACACATGTCAATGAACATCATTATTGACATGTACACTGTTAACACGAGTGCCTTCAGTGTACGCATAGATAAACGTGTGACAGAAAACCATTTTTGTTGCCTTGGAAAGTGTCAAGTACCTCGGCACACATGTCAATAATGTTGTCTTGATGTTCCGACACCATGTGCTAAACATAAAGGCACATGTGCACAAGTTCAAACATTATACAAAAACAAATTTTCAAATGAAATGAGGAAACAAACATGTATGTTCACACCATCCACGTTCATGGAAACTGGAATCTTTGACCCCCCATCACCCCTCAAACACCAACTAATGAGTTCAAACCCGGGACGGTGCAAACACTTTGTAAGAAAACCAATCCATCATGCTCTCTAACCGAGTAGTCATAGATCTTCTGGAAGGAGAAGGATATTTATGGCGTAAACATGTTGCAAACTGGATGGCCAATCTGCAAGATGAACGGCCACCTCGGGCAGCCCTTGCCACAGCTGGTACCCCTTGATCACCCTTCAATGATAACTGACTATTCAGATTTCGAACTAAGATCTTGTTTTGCATCCTTTTTGTTTTGTACAATGTCAAAAAATTTGGTTCCAGTCAACTGTTGTGGGACAAGTTGTGAAGAAAGTATACAAGAGCGCATTGTATAGGTGGCACTGCTGGAGCTGAAGAGTCAGACAGTTTGAAAGACAATGTGACTCAGCGAGATTCAACCCTACTACCTTCAGCACCTGAAATGCAAACTTGACGCTCCGTGGTTTGGGGCAAGTATCTCATGGAAGTTAAAAGTTGCATGTGGGGATATCGCTGCCATTGTCTGGAGACTGTGACGAACAGACTCAAGCTCGGTCATCTCGGTTCAAGCGGTGTCATCAGGGTCGTATCCATATCACTATTTGTGAGAACGTTCAAGTACCTGAAATGTGGATGTGTTAAGGTAAACGTCTCAGCAAGGGATGGCTCCCATCCGTCCACATGATTATGTGAAACTTCATTTACACTGCAAATCTATCATCATGATGCAAACGTCTAAGGCAGCAATGGCATGCCACAGAACTGGGTCCAAAATTTGTGGACATATGGCCTCCTTCATATCGGCTTCTAACAACTCTATCACATCTTTGAACGTGTTCAAGTTTGAGATTGAAGAAACTTTATGGTGCTGGTCCACATCTGCTGGAATGCGGCATGGTGTGACAAGCTGGAAAAAACAGGCTACCACAGAGCATGCACCAAAGAATGCCGCATAATCTGCCACAGAATACATATACATATACATATACATATACATATACATATACATATACATATACATATACATATACATATACATATACATATACATATACATATACATATACATATACATATACATATACATATACATATACATATACATATACATATACATATACATATACATATACATATACATATACATATACATATAGACATACATATACATATACATATACATCTACATATACATATACATATACATATACATATACATATGCATATACATATACATATACATATACATATACATATACATATACATATACATATACATATACATAT
>SZWC01006192.1:65880-76309 GCA_023375785.1 Penium margaritaceum
ATGTGCAAAGACTGTGCATGTGCAAAGACTGTACATGTGCAAAGACTGTACATGTGCAAAGATTGTACATGTGCAAAGACTGTGCATGTGCAAAGACTGTGAATGTGCAAAGACTGTGAATGTGCAAAGACTGTACATGTGCAAAGACTGTGCATGTGCAAAGACTGTGAATGTGCAAAGACTGTGCATGTGCAAAGACTGTGCATGTGCAAAGACTGTGCATGTGCAAAGACTGTACATGTGCAAAGACTGTGACTGGTTGTGGAGGAGTGAACGAGAGGGATTGGCAGGGATGGCAAGACAGCAACACTAAGGAGCAATCAGCAGGTGTGGGATCAACTGTCTCCACCCAAGAAGTAACCCCAGCGATCGAATCACTATGCTGGCTACATTTTTTTCTGTGGGGTGGTACTCTCTTGGGAACATCCTCCTGCATGAATGGTAGTGGGCAGCACTGTACACCTAGTCTGGTGACTACACAACCACATGAAGGAGAATCGGAGTGGTGTGCGCGATAGCTAGGCATGAAAGCGTAAGAGTGAGGCGTATGGGTGGCACATTATAGGCAGTTGTTGCAAACAATGGCAGCACTGGGAAGATGTATTAGACGATGATGTCACTCACATCCAGCTCAGTTTGGCATTGCGTGTGAGTTGGCGGCTCTAGCTCTGCGTTCCTCCTCATCATCCCGATCATGGTGCCGCCCGAAAAACATTTCTTTGGCACCCGAGTCGAGCACGAGAGTCGTAAGTGGCGGTGGTGCAGGCGGGGCTGGCTGAGTAGCAGCGGGAGCTCAAGACACACCACCGCGAGGCTTGAATGATGGAGAAGTGACAGGCAGCCAAGGCAGCAGTGTGGGATGGACAAGTGCCGGCTGAGCACGAGGCTGGTTCTCTTGCGCCACGGGTGGTGGCCAAGGTTGGGGTGTGGGATGGGAAGGGGCCTCGCAAGCGGTGAGCTAATCATGTGGAGGAGCAGGTGCCGGCGGCTATGCTGCAGGCTGGGACGAGACCGACCTCTTAGGAGGGTGGTTGTGTGGAGCAGGGGGGTGGCGGCCAAGGCTGAGCAGAATGTCTCGGTGTTTGCCACCCAACGGACAGCCGGTAGGCTTGACGAGAAATTTGTGACGACGTGGGTAAGAAGGTCCATACCGGTTCTCAGCAACAGCTGCCGGACTAGTAGGTTGGCAACGAGGCGGTCGAAACTGAGGAGGAATGGGCAAAGAAGTCTGACCACCGGAGAACATCTTGCGTGCACGATGAGGTGGCGGACACCAAGAGTGCGGAGCCAGTTGCGGATGGATTGTAGCAGCACATGACACAGGGGGGGGCGGGGACCCCACACATGTTGAAGGGGAGCCCAACAGTGGGGTGGAGGCACTAGTCTCCACCACTCGGGAAGGCTCTCGCGGCTAGGGCGCCATGTCGCTAAAATTGGGTAGGTACGCATTATGTTGCACAAGTTGTATGCCTGAAATACATGATATGTCGACTTACCTCGTCTGACGACAAGCACAAACGCCACATTGTCTCTCCACCCGCTAGACATGTTGATTTGGCATGGTCCTGTGACACAGAGTGAGCAAAAGATTGACTGGTGAAGAGGCCTGACAGACCCCGCCGTAACGCAACATCTGCAGACAAACACCTGCCATTGTTTGATGACGTCGCCTACGTTGCATGTCATGGCACTCGTGGATGTCTCCACGGTAGCATGTCATGGGCCCATAATCCGTCTCTGCGGCTATGGTTCGAGCCCACTGCCTTGTCTTTGCACGTGTGGGACCAAGGGTTTCTGCTGGACACACTAGTAGTGTTTTGCATCTACGCTTGGCAGACAACGTGTTAAGGGCGCATGAAGACTGTCCGATACAAAAAAATCTCATATGTATTAACAAACATCAGCATGGCATTGAAGCAATTTTGAGGGAGTACAAAAGACCGTAGTGTCTAGATGTAAGAAAAGGGTGGAAGTCACTTATGCCCAATTTTCATAACTGTATAGCTTATCCGCCCGTCGTGAAGCAAAAAAATACCCTATCTACCCATCGACCGCTGCTACCGCCACTCCAGTAACAAAGGAAAAAGGCGAAAAGGCATGGCAAGGCCGCATGCCATGGGTCGACGAGGCATGACATTCGGCGGCCCCCGCTAGTCTCACAAGCCCCTTCGTTGAAGAGTTTGTGAGTCAAGCGGGAACGGTCTGTCCAGAGTTTGAGGGGATTTCGGAACTCCCTATGCGTTGAAAGGGAACCTGCTGGGCACTGCTACTGTGGGGGCCATGTCATCGTGCCCAAACCTATTCATTGATACAGTCAACAAAGTCACACGGCCACATGTGCATACCACGATTGTACGGAGAAACAAGAACAAGATTGGATTATGTGTTTGACTGACCGAAATCATTGACGCGTCCAAGCAATAACTAACATAACAAAGGTACTAAGAATCGTTGAAAACTGAAAGTGCCATGGGAAAGTATCTACTTTGTTGTTGTCCTGGTCTATGGATGATCAATTGATTGCGTCTCCAGACCCTCAGACAGTGCAGTTTGTGAAGAATCTCTTCCAGTTTGTGTACAAAGTAAATGATTTTGATTCTTTTGGTTGTGCCCCTTGCCATGAATACCTTTGAACAGATTTCTCTGCTGACTTCTACATATCAGGTAGATGCATGATCTAATGCATACATCAATTCATCTTTTTTTCCAAGCAAGATCGTGCTCTGAATCGCTCAATTTGGTTGAGTGAGCAGAAAGCAAACCTTATCCAAAGTTCAGGTGTTGGGGTGGCGTAATATGGTACCCACCAGCAGCGGCCGGCAATTCCCCGTCAGTGGTCCAACTTCGACTCCACCAAGCTCTAAAGGCACCCAAGGAAAAGAGGAAGGACTCAAGAAAGTCTCCTCGTGCAAGAGGAACCTTTCCTTCACGTCAAGCCCATAGAAGGCGTTTCGACAGGTCATCATTAATGCATCTACCCTGGCCTAGCGTTTAGGGCGTGGTGGACGGCTCCACCATGAGTTACTTTGACGGCCGTAGCCGGGGCTATACTACTCCAATTCGGGGGTGTTTGGATACGTTAGAAAGCTTACTCCACAGACTATATGGATTTGTTTTGATCACACTCAAATGAAGGGAAATACAGGCTTCGATTGCCCAACCTCATTTGCGGCTCTTCTCGTCACCAATCTTGATTGTGATCATTGTGCTCCACACTCTTTACCGTTGCTGTTCCTAAGGTCAAACAACAGTAGCATGCAACACAGAGGTATAGGCATCTGTGTGTTTGTGCATCAACACCTGCTAAAGTCGACAGATCCAGCCGCTATCTTCCTCGATATAGAGATTGAGTGTGATATTCATCATCGTGTGATGCACGTGCATTAGGTTAGTTACGTCAGGAAGCTTGGAACTGTTTTGCGAACCTGTTGGCTACAGAACCCTCTACATCCACGTGTATGATGCTCGCTGAGCAGAGGCTTCTCACGTGAGCAGACCCAAGTCACCTGGGTGAGCCTATTAATGCCACGATGTACGTTTGATTCATGGGCTCCCTCATGTTTCTCGCAACCGTGACGCGTGCAGATATTGTCCATACTGTTAACTTGTTGTTGTAGTTCCAAAAACATTCGTGCAGCCTCAGTGGCTACGATTCACATTATTTAGCATTTTGGGTCTACCTGATGAATGGGCTTGTACTTCTGTGTGTGACAGTCTACAACTTTTGTTAAACACACTGAAAATCATTAGGCCCAGGATCACGATGTGCGTAGCCGCTCAGGGCACATTTTCCTTGTCGGGGGCACCTAGGTTTCGTGGAAGAGTGACAAACAGAGTTGCATAGCATTGAGCTCAACCGAGGCTAAGTATGTCGCATTAGGGGCTTGGTTCATGAGGGCGTCTGGTTGTGCCGTCTCATTCATTAGCTTTGTCAACCCATCTACTACATCACCATTTGTTGAAACAATGAAATCATGTGTCGCATCCCCGAGCATGATGGAATGTGTCACACACGCACAAAGCACATGAACTTCACGCATCACTTACTATGAGAGGATATCACGAGTTGTGATGTTTTCATTGTTGGTGTTGACACACGGTAGTAGCCCACGGACTTCCTTATCAAATCATTGTGCAGTTGCAACTTTAAGTTTTCTATGCACAATGTTGGGCACCTTGAGTAAGACTCTGATCCTGGCTCATATGTGCACCACTCTCATTGTTTCCTCACTCTTTCCATGGGTCCTTGTGTGGCCCTCTCCCGTGCCCGCTGTCGTTGTTAGTCATTATTGTCGTCTTGAAACCATTGCTTGCACGTGGTGATTGGAATCTGCGGGTCATGGGGGAGTGTTGATTTGTCATTCTTGGTGACCTCTAGACTTTTCATCACTCTCTCCTTGGGATGTCGTGAAGTTTGACAAATAATTCAATGCATTCAGCCTTAGCTGGCCCATCCTTATGTGCTTACGAGAGTTTCCTCAATGTCCAGCTCCAAGGGACCATTTTCTGAGTGGTGTTAACACTTCTTGTTCTTGGCTCAGTCATGGAGGATTTTCATCTCCGCATGTGGTACTTCTTCCTTTCTATCATTTGATCAGCCAAGCATTTTGTACGTTTGCCGGGTTTATGACTGTTGTTGTCTGAGAGCTTGCAACTATGTTGTCACTGTTATCCCACCAACAAGTTGTTCCTGTGCATTATTCATGCTTGTGCTTGTGGGAGATGGTACATTCGCACACCTTCTTGCTATATTGTAACTTTCTTCACACGTTCAAACATAGACTTACCATTTGTCCACTATCTTCTGAGCGTTGCATGTTGCGTTGTGTCTCTCAAAGCATACAGTCTTGCACAAAATGATAAAAAAGGGGGTTTCTCCATTCACCCAAATGTAGATGATAAAACTATCACTGGAGGCAACGTGATCATGAGCAAAATGATGATCGACATCAGATTTCATGGAACAGGCCATCATGCTTAGAAATTCCCTTGGTATTATGATTATCGCTGATGAAATAGATAGGCAAATGAATTTGGTACAAAATTCAAGAACCAGACACTCACATGCACCTTCACCAGGTTCCACATGGTTGCCCTTTCTTGCAATACGCTTAATGCATCCTAGCTTATCGCTCTTCCAAGAGATGGCTGTACCGCTGACATGGAAGACGTACCCGGTGAGAAAATGGGCACATTGTTGCTGTTGTGTCAGTTCGGTGACCTTTGGACTTGATGCCACTCACTTGCAGGAACTGTATGGTAGTCAACAGCTACTTTGACAGTTCCAGCTTCACCTTGCATGCTCTCATGTGTATACAAGTAGGAAGCTCCCAGGGGCAAACTCTCAGGGCCATTATCTCTGTGACCTTGCATTTGCAATTTCTTAACTAAACCATGTTGAGCTCTTCCTAGTGGGCCCGTTGCTTCTTTTGGATTGTGATTCGGACAGCCAAGTAGCTTTTTGGTTGGCGCGATTGTGCTGGTTTCAGTCTTGGAGGTGGTAGATACTTTCATGGTTTTTCTACTAGCCTAGCAAATGTGTTGGCATAGATGCACGCATGCGTGGCTAAGAGGGGAGGCGCAGGTATGCTACTTGGTCTCTCATTCTATTCAGTTCTTAGATTCTACAGTTTCTATGATTTTCTTTTCCATCTGTCTACCTTTCATAGCACAATCTGTCACATTGTGCTCCTTGCAATGTACCCTGTGACAGGAAAAATGCTCAGGGGGGATTCTCCATTGCCGCATGGTATTAGAGCAGTAGAGAGAATACACCATTGTACCCCATACATTGAAGCGGCAGCAGAGATGTATGGGCTGGACTGGGCTGGGCTGGGTTCGGTAGGACGTAGAGTTCCCGGAAACATGGAGGCGCCAAGCTAAGGGCTCACATAAGGTAGTCCTCCGACAAAGCCGGAGGCAGAACTCTACTAGATTTTCTTAGCAGCTACTTTTATCATGGCTTCCATCTTCGTGGCAAATTCCATCTATCGAGGCGTTCTAGGCCACCACCGCAAAAACATCACTAGCAACGACAATGAGCAGACATGTACAAGTCCCTCCCTCCCAATCTGTAGATCTGCAGGTCTGAAGATCTACTGCTGCATTCGTATGTAGCACACAAGTTGTCCGTCTCTCCGGGCTGCTGCCCAATACATCCTGGAACGTACGGCTGTGCACTATGGCAGCAACTGTACTTGGTTTGATTAGGAGTAGTTGTAGCTGCAGTCAGCCATAACAGTAGCAGCTATGGGATTTTGTCAAAGAAGTTGCAACTACTGCAAGAGCACTATGAGAAGAAGGAGCTACCACCCTTGGGCATCACTCCAGCAGGCAGCAGCAGCAGCAACCGTCCCAGTCATAGTAGTTGTGCCAGTCGCATCAGCCGTCTACACTAGCAGCTGAACCTGCACTTGGTTGCAACAGCAAAAGCTGTGGCACTTGGCCATAGCAGGTACAAATGTAGCATTTGGTATTAACATCAGAAGCTGCTGCAGCTACTACACTCAGACATCACGCAGGCTGACGAAAACAGGAGCAGCCATCGCATCAACAACAGCTGCATACTCACCGACAGCACAGCACCAAAGGCCATAGCAATAGGAGTAGCAGTGGCGGCAGCAGCAGCAATAGTAGGACCCGTAGCATGTTGCAAATGATGATAGTAAAAGCTGCATCATGTTCTTTGCAAAGCAATAGCAACAACAGTTGCGACAAAAAAGTAGCCATGGCATCAGCTTCTGTGGCCTTTAGAAAAATGCAGCATAACTTTGTGATGGTTGGGCCTAAATTCATTGCCGGCCCCATCATTTGTTGTCAACAAGACCATCAAGCGATGAGATTACTGAATGTGAGATCCTTGCTCATAACAAAAAACAAGAGAGAAAAGGGCTGGAATGAACACGGTCCACCCACTAAGCGACCACCGTTTCAAGGGCTGCAATTGCCATTTGCCTTGGATCATTTGAACATTTTTTCATTTGCTTTTATCTTCATTTTTATGCTTTCCCTATTAACCTTTCACATCCTCTTTGTACACATTGCACTTTAAATGAATGTAGATAGGTCCTCGTCTACTATGCTTTTACTTGTTTAGCAAGAAAGGCTTTGTGTAATCATCCATGTGTAAGTTTGAGTAACATTAATATAATTTGTTTGTTGATTATTAAGGTAAAGTGGTCTTCAACTAGTGCCCCAAAGTTATTGATACCTATTTTTGCACTGAGTACACTTCACTCATTTATTCAGTAGACTACTACACGGACGACAAATTCCTCTTTTGTGAGACGAGAAGGCACCAAGGTAATGTGTAATGGGTGCATTCTCAGCAGCCCTTTTCGGTGACTGTGGTTTGGTGTTGGACCCCGTTCTCCAATGAAGACTCTGTTGTCAACGACCCTTGAAGACTAAGTTCTCAGCAGACGTTGTCATATCGTGTGTGTAGTCGGACTCATGCTTATGAATGTCATTTTCATCTCATAGTACGACTTGAAATTCCGTTGCACACAAAAACGGGTATCTATATTGTAGTTTCCCTTGAATACACCAACGTGTTCCCTATGTCTTTGTGGCTTTCATTTGTAAGTTAGACGTATTGAAGCACCGTAATTTTGCATTGTGGAAGTCTCCATAAATGGTGTGGAACCATATAGTTGTCAATGTGCTCATGATCATCAGGTACTGTTACATACTTACATGTGTAACGTGCAAACTAATTTTACGTGAGAAGGGTTGAGAAATCAATTTTTTACCCCAAGACAATGGCTTTTCCAAGATTTTCTGCTATGGTTGCAACACTAAGTGTATGTAATAGACCACCTGTGATTTTCCACTTCCCTCCATTGTGCCTGTACACGTCAATGATGGAAACTGGGGCAGCCCTCAGGGAGGTGATCAGGCTGACGAAGAGCCGCATAGGTAGGACCAAACGTTTGTGAGAGGGAGATGCAGGTTGCACAAACAGAATTTGTGGAAGCGTATGAAGGAATATAGGGGAAACAAATGTCTCAATCGACTCTTGAGTGAGAGATGAAAGAATCACAGCTTTCTAACAAGCCCTTACATGCCTTCTTTGGTTAAGGGAGCACAAAGTTGCACTCTGTCAAAGTTGACCCCCTGGCACACTCGCCTAGCCTCGCGGGATGAGTGGCAGATACATTTCCATGTATGGGAATTTTTTCCTCCACGGCTTTCACGGTCAATAATCATAAAAAACTCCTTCATTGCAGTCCCTTGGAGATCCTCCAGCTGTTTTTTCTCCATGAAGGCCACTCTCTTCCAACCATGTTAATGATTCTGGCCGCCTTTCTCACTGAATACGCTCAGGTCGTTTCTTTAAATTTGACCCATGATATTCAAACTTTGGAAAACCATATCTCAATCGAACAGAATCTGAAATGAGTTTTGTAAACTGCATTGGAACATGTATGAAAAAAGGCAAAAACCTGTATGCAGCTGTTGTACCAGATGATGTCTACCGAGCAACTCATTTTTTTCACTTTCTGGCACCCTTACATCTATCGTCCTCCCACTTTACAAAAAAAAAAAAAACCACAAGTCCAAATTTTCCCCTCAGCTGCTGAATGCGGTAAGCACCACCGGCTTGGTTAATAAATTTTCCAATATCATGCTTGAAGGAAAGAACTTGATCTGCACTACCCTCTTTGCCTTGACCTCATAGATGAAATGGTACCGCAGGTCAATGTTCTTGGTGTGGGCATAAAAATCTGCATTCTTGGTCAGAGCAATGGGACCTATGTTGTCCCAATAGATGGTGGCTGCTTCAGTCTGCTTCTGCTGCCCATGACTTTCCAGCAGCTCATGCAGCCACATTGCTTCTTTTGCCGCTTCACTTAGGACGATGTACTATGCTTTGGTGGAGGAGAGGGTGACACACTCTTTCTTCGTACTGCTCTAAGTGATTGCACCTCACCCTAGCAGAAACAAAAACCCATGATCCAGATCACCACCCCATTCCACGTCACTGTACTAATTAGGATGGGGTTGTTGTTACCGTTGAAGGTGAGGCAAAGGCTGATGCTGCTGTTGAGGTAGCACGGCATGCGTTTAACTGCCTCCCAATGCAGGACACCCAGATCCACACAAAATTTTTGGAGTACTCCCACTTCTTGGCAGATGATTGTTGCATACATGAGAATCCTAACTGCTTCTTGGTACATCACTACTTCCATGTGGTTAATCTCTTGCATGCTGTGGGGAGTCTGCATCATGCGTAGCTTTGGTCAATGTTCCAGTGGTGTTGCAGCCTTGCGTGCTCCTTCCATGTTGAATCACTTGACGATGTCACTCATGTACGTGCTCTATGACAACTCCAAGATCTACCATTACCGGGCGCGCTTGACCTGAAGGTAGAGGTAGTATCTGAGCTCTCCTATGTCTTTCATGTCAAGCCTGGCAGCAAGAGACTGCTTCAGATCGTCCAATAGAGACTTGGAGTCAAAGGCAATGAGAAGATCATCAACTTGGTTCACGATCATGACCTCGGTTGCCTCTTGCATGCGCCCATAGACTGCATGGTCAACTTCACTGAGCACAAAGCTAAGGCTAGCCAGCTGCTCATCGATATTGTGGTACCGTGCTAACGGTGCTTGCTTCAGGCCATAGAGGACATTCACAAGCTTGCACACAAAATCCTCCTTTCCTTTCAGCACATACCCCTTTGGCTCCTCCATGCACACATCCTCCTGGAGGCCACCGTTCAAAATGTACATGTCACATCCATTTGGTGCACCTCCAAGTCCACAGCAGAAGTAAGAGCTAGGATTGCTCGGTTGGATGGGAATTCTATGAGTTTTTAATTGTAATCCACACCCTTAGTCTATGCATACTCCCTTGTAACAAATTGTGCTTTGTACCCAAGCACCTTACCATCCGCACCACGCCTGCACTTGAAGATCCATCGGCACCCAATCACCCGGCTGCTGTGTGGAGCTTCTCTGAGGGTCCAGGTGTCATTATTCATGAGGGAACAATACTCCTCATCCCATGTGGCATGCCAATCTTCCGCCTTGGTGTTGTACAATGCTTCGACGAAGGTCGATGGGTCATCAGTGATGGTGAGGAAGAGGAGCTTGAGGTCAGAGATCTTTGCAGGTGGTGGAGCAATGCACAGATTCAGCTGCTCGTCTTGCTGTATCTGCTTCTTTGTGAGCCTCTCTGACCGCCGTAGCTACTCCCTGTTGTGCTCAAAGTTCTTGTTGAGGCATGTAGGTCGTCGTAGAAGTGGCTGTGCGTTGCTTTGCTGCTCATCCTCATTTGATTCAACTATTGGCTCCTTCTCCTTCTTCTCCTTCTAAGCTCCATCCACCATCTTGTTGCCATAATTACCGCCATCTCCTGCACTGCCCTATTATGCTACCAGTCCCCCCCCCCCCTCTAGGAAAGGTGTGGGAGTGAGTGGAACCATAGT
>SZWC01006192.1:76356-87022 GCA_023375785.1 Penium margaritaceum
AAAATGCTCCAGGTCCTGCCGTTCATGTCCTCTTGAAAGACCACATCACGGCTGCGGATGATCTTTCATGCACCAAAGTTGCAGAAGCGGCATCCCATGGTGTCATAGCCAAGGAAGGCTACCTTTACTGACTCTGCATCCAGATTGTCACAACTGCCGATATGTAAGTGTACAAAAATACCATGCCCAAAGAATTCTAGGTGAATCACAGTTGCCTGGCACCCCATCTACACCTCCTTTGGTGTCATCATGAGCATGTGGGACTCTGATTTTCCAGGTACACGATGGTGTTGACCGCTTCCATCCATAAGGTTGACAGGAGCTCAACATCTAGGAGCATACTGCAAACACGTTCCATGCGTGTGTTGTGTAGGCATTCAGACACCATTCAGCTGTGGTGTTCCATATGGGGTGATTTCTTGTCAGATTCCACAGTGCTTGAGGTAGTTGCGGAAGTCATTGGAGAGGTACTCTCCTCCACTATCAGTGCAAAGCACCTTCAACTTCCTGCCTCGATCATTTTGTGCAGGAGCAATGCACACCTTGAAAACATTGAAGTGCTCATCTTTTTTATTTAGGAAGGACACCCTTCTTCCTCGACTTGTTATCCACGAACGTGACAAATTACAACATGCCGGACAAGGACATGGCATGGGACCACAAAAGTTAGAGTGAAAAAGTCAGAGAATCTCAGTTGCCTCCTTTCCTTTTCCATGAAAAGATGGCGGGCTTGCTTCTGTTCAATGGACCTCATACAAGCCAATGCACCAGGCTACTCCATCCCCTTGACCTCCAGTCCACGCACCATCTGCTGCATGAAGATGATGGCGCCAAAGCCAAGGTGACCAAGCCCGCGGTGCCATAGGCTGATGTCATATTTTCCCTCCTTTGCCGCCAATGTTGAGCCGGCTTCCTTCTTGATGCCACATAGAGACGGTATACACCGTCCTCCTCCTCCACTTTTCCAAGGACATGGCCTACACAAGCGGAGATGGCACAACCGCCATTATCAGAGCGGACCTCCGTGCCTTTGAAGATTCCAGAGGAGGTTAGCTGCCAGCCCCGGAATATGGAGCACCCCCTTCACATGATGGTCCATGTGATTACCCTTAATGTAAACACAAAACAAAATCTCGCCATCTTTAAGTGCCAAATGTGCATGATTGTCCCCCATGTACACCATCAATTTGAAAAGGACTATGTTCGAGCTTTAGTGCCGCTCTGCGATCTCACTCGTAAAACCTCCAAGTGTAGTTGTACAGATGGCAAACAAGAAGCACTCAACTATTTGAAATGCTCTAATCTTGGCCACATCCTTACAATTGATGGATCCAACAGTTGACTACATCATGGCCACCGAAGTGTCTGATGGAGCAATTGGCACCGTTCTCTTCCAAGAGAACAGTGGTAGAGGACAACCAGTCACATGTATTTCAAGAAAATAGGGCATGGTCTGAAACTGTATTACGCAATGTATGAAAGAGAGATGCTAGCAGTTGTGCTCGCATTCTAAGTGTGGCAAAACTATCTCAAATGCAAACGATGTATCATCTGCACCGACCAATATGCGCTTGGATATCTGAAGACTCAACCAAATCTAAGTCATCAACAATGTTCATGGATGGAGTTCCTCGAGTCGTACATCGACTACTCACCGGTAGTCGATGTCGCCACGGCATAGAGTACCGTCATGGAAAAACAAATCCGGCGGAAGTGCTCAGCCGACGACCAGAATTGATGGTTGAGATCAACACGTTGCTCATGGAACACGAACAGTACCTTGGGAGACTATTCTTGAAGGGTTACGAGGATTTCAACTGGTAGGATAAAACCAAGTTCTCTTTTGATGACCCCTTTTAGCGACGGTGATTTACTAGCCAAGTCCTCATACCACCAAAAAACGAACTCTGACCAATGCTATTGGAGGACTGCCACAACACTAGTCTAGGTGGACAATTTGGTGAGGATAAAACCCTAACTTGCAAAGTACTTTTGGTAAAACAAGATGCAAACGAGTGTCACAAATTACTGCAAAAACTGTGACGTGTGTCAATGCCACAAGTCAAAACGAACCGAATTCGTGGGTTTTCTTCAACCGCTATCGGTACGGAAAAAACCATGGTCAGACATCTCCATGGATTTTGTGACAGATTTGCTCGTCAGATCAAAAGGGTTACATAAGATAATCTTGGTGGTCGACCGGTTCTCAAAGATGTCTCACTTAATCTCAACACTAACCACAGTCATCGTCGAGGGAACGGCGTGTCTGTTCATGAACAACATCGCCCGACTACACGGTATTCCCTCCTTCATCACTAGCGAAAGGGATGGGAGGTTCATTACCAGATTTTGGTGAGAGCTGATGACTCGCTACGGCAGTTGGATCTTGCTATCAATGACGTTCCACTCCCAAACTGACGGTCAAACTGAGTGCACCAATCAGACGCTAAGAAAACTACTCCCAACTGTGTGCAGGCCACATCGCACTGACAAGGTACCGACCGATGAGTTCGCATCAGCGACAACCGTAGATATCCCCTTGGAGGTGGCATATAGAAAACTCCCTCCAAATCCAGCAGGATTGTAGAGTTTGAGCAACACACCGGCAGTCAACATCCAGTTGGAAGACTTTCCAGAGTATTTGGGACGAGACTCGCCAAACACTCACGAAGACACTAGCGGCCATGAAGTAAGGAGTCGTCAAACATCAAGCATACACCGAGTTTTATGTCTTTGATCGCATTCTACTCCGCAGCACAAACATCCGTTTGCGAGGAAAAGACTATGCCAAAGTCAAACCTAAGTTTTTGTTGCCGTTTGCGGTCAAGGCGATGTGAACATCTGTCATCGCAAAATTCAGACTACTGGACAGGACATCATGACTATCCACATAGTGTTCTACATCACTAGACTGAAACCTGAGCAGGGCACCAATGAGCACTTTCCCGGCAAGTACGTGCCACTGCCACCTCCTATCGAAGCAGACAAGGGCACAAAATACACCATCAAAGATATTATGGGATACAATCACCATGGAAAAGGCGCACAGTATCTGGTCAAGTGGCAGGACTATGTCGTATAGCATGACAGCTAGGAGTCCTATGTCGATCTTTGAGACGCCAACAATCAGTTTGACGATTATTTTTTCTGGCATCGACCTATGTCTTGCAACACGCAGGGACATTGCGACTAAAAAGGGGGGAAATGTTACGTCC
Organism: Penium margaritaceum; assembly: GCA_023375785.1. NCBI lineage: Eukaryota > Viridiplantae > Streptophyta > Zygnematophyceae > Desmidiales > Peniaceae > Penium > Penium margaritaceum. The sequence continues at coordinate 79,572 of SZWC01006192.1, forward strand.
TTGATGTATGCAAGTTCCTAAACTCCGTATGTGGAGAAATCCATCATTACATTCATGGCCCACCATGTGTCAACCTGAGATTTTACGGCGATCGGCACTTCATTTTGGCCACCTGCCCCCACCTTTAAAGTTCTGTTCAAGAACGTTTCAACAAGATTTACCAATTTCTAGAAGGGTAGACAAAACTATCGTGAAATGTATCAATGTTTCGACACGATTGTCCACTCCTTGGCGACGCTGCACTTCAAGAAAACCACACCTCTATTTTCTCGAAACGCTCCACTTCTCGACTGATTTTCTTCATGGGACCACTCGCGACACGGAGTCACGCATGTCGCTTGAATTCAACGTCTATGACCCCAAGCATGCCTCGTTTTCTTTGGGGTGAAAGACGCATATACCTACTTTTTGGAACTCTATTGCTCATCCGCCTGTAGTCGCACAAAACATACTCTAGTTACCCATCTGCCGCTGCTACCGCCAATCTAGTTACCCATCGGCCGCTGCGACCGCCATTCGGGACTTTTGGGTTTAAGTTTGGGGTTTTAGGGTTTGAAGGTCGAAATAGCTGGTTTTCATGTTAATAAAAGAACAGAAACAAAAGAAAAGTGTTCTCCCTCGACCCCGTGGGAACGATGTCCCCGTGCACGTTTTTTTGGCTCGTTCAGAGTGGGCCCTTCAGAGTGGTCCTTTCATGCTTTCGGAATGGGCATTTCAGTTTTGCTTCTTTGCCGGTGCTGGAAGGATGAGAGTCACACTGTTGTCTAACGGAGCGTAGATGGTGAACATGTAGAAGTTGTGAGGCAGGACACAATTAAGAATTTGGGACACCTGAGCAATTTTTTATTAGAGGTGAGATGAGAAGTGTCAAAATCATCGAACATATATGTATAAGTTTTGATTTACGAATGAGGTATAGACATGGTCGTTGGGTTGATCGTCAAGCGATGCATGTGGAGTCGCGTCGTGAGTGGTCAGATTCGCAAAGCTCTATCGAGAAGTCGGGGGGACTCGAGGATCGACGGTGAAGATGCGACATGTATCTCTATAAATCGAAATATTTCTTGAAATTTTGATAAGTTGACCAAAAGGTCGTGACACTTTTGTCGATCATTCTAGAAAGTGGTCAGGGTTGTCACAGAGTGCGAGAAGGTTTGCCTGAGGGTGAGGGTAGTTGGTCGAATTGTCCTCGACCGTCGGAGTGAAATTCAAGGTCTCGACGTGCAGTGGGCTATTTGCGTAATGACAGAAATTCCCACTCGCGAAGATTGAGGACTCGTGTACGTCTGGTATGTGACACTTCCTCCCCTTTTAGCCGTGAAATCCCAGTATGCATACAGATGTGGCCTGGTGACGGCAGTAATAGCCGTCAATTAGGTGATCGATGTCTCAAAGGTTGTCGTAGGGTTCCCAGCTGTTATGCGCGGCGTCTTAGTCGTGCCACTTGACAAGATATTATGTTGTTTTGCCATGTCATCGATGGTCGAGGATGTCCTTGATGACGTACACTGTGTCCTCATCCACTTGGACAGGAGGAGGGGGAGGTACATCCCTACCGGGGATGTTCTCTCCGGGATCTTGGTAGTGCTTGACTCTGCTCATATGAAACATCGGATGAACGTGCATAGTGTCGGGGAGTTTGAGCCGCGCAACCGTGGGGATTTTCTTCCACTCGATCTCAAACAGTCCCAATCATCGGGGTATGAGCTTCAAACAGCCGGATCCATGGAGTTTGATGTTGGTTGAGCTGAGAAGAACTTTGTCACCGGCGGCAAAATCATCGTTGCTACGATGTCGGTCAGCTGCTCGTTTCATCAACGCTTGCGTCTTCTTGAGTGTCCGGGATGTTTCATCCCAGATGGTGGAGAAGTTGTGACATTTGACGTCAACCGCAGGAATGTTGCTCTTGATGTGTAGTCCCGCTGGAGTGGCGAGAAGTTTGCCACACACCACTTCAATGGAGTTTTACCTGTTGCGGTGGAGATCGCCGAGTTATATGCGATTTTGGTGGTCGTGAGTTTTTGTGCCCAATCCGTCCCATGAGGTTTGCATAATGTTTGGAGAAGTTGTTTGAGCATTCAGTTGGTCCGCTATGTTTGGCCGTTGGTTTGAGGATGGAAAGCTGTTGAAAGTTGGTTCTGGCTGCCATAGCGATTCATTAGTTTGCGCCAGAAACTGCTGGTGAATCGACCGTCCCTGTCGCTCGTGATGGTTCTGGGCACGCCGTGTAGCCGCACAATGTTATCTAAAAACAGCTGTGATGTTTCCTTGGCAGTGACGGTGGTCGTAGTCAGAATAAAGAGATACATTTTGGAAAACCTGTCGAAAACCACGAGGATTGCGTGATATCCCTCGGGTGTGACTGATAGTCCTTTGACGAAGTCCATGAAGATATCGTTCAACGGTTTTGTCAGAATGGGGAGCGGCTGCAGAAGTCCGGGTGACCGTGTGCAACAAGATTTTTGTCGTTGACATGTGTCGCAGGACTTGCAGAAGTTGGCCTCGTCGGATTGCATCTTGTCCCACCAGTAGTGTTTTGCCATCTTCTTCAACGTCTTGTCTTCTCCAAAACGTTTCCTCGACCGGTGTCATGGCACTCTTTGAGCAGCATGCGGTGGAGTTCATTGTTTGGGGGAATCACCACCTGGCCTCCAATATGGTGCATCGTACCAGAATTTTGCCTTGTCCTATCCGCCATGCTGGTCGTAGCCTCGGGTGAACAACTGCTTGAGGTACGGATCTCGCTGCAGCTACAACATTGCAGCTACAACGTTGCAGTCTCAGCCATCAGATCTGATCGGTGGCTGAGCAACTCCACCGGGTTGGTTTTGCCTGGCCAATACTCAACATCGTAGTGGAACCCAGATTCAAGGAACTCCATCAATTAGGTTTGACGTCGACTAAGTTTCGGCTGCTTCTTCAAATGTTTCAGCGCATGGTGGTCGGTACTCATGATGCATCGACGACATTCGAGATAGCACCGCCATGTCTTAAATGCATGTACGGCCACCGGTATCTCCTTCTCGTGTAATGCATAGTTGAGTTCCGGTCAGTGCAGTTTTCTTGACATGTATGCAACTGGTTGTTCTCCATTGCCATGGTCTTGCAGGTGGACTAGACCGATGGCTCAATCTGAAGCGTCTGTAGCCATGACGTATTCAACCGTTGGATCGGCTACTCATAGGGATAGCACTGAGGTCAGTGCGTTCCGCAAAGTGGTGAACGCTTCTTGTTTGTTGTCTCCCCACCGCCAATCATTTTGTTTTAAAGTGAGATTGGAGAGAGGCTTTGACACTCATGCATAATCCCGTATGAAGTGCCGGTGGTAATTGCAGAAGCCAAGAAAAACTTGAAGGTCTGGAATTTTTTTCGGCGTCAGCCAGTCAACAACTGCTACCACATTTTTTAGATCCATGGTGATCCGTCTATCGTTGATGATGTGACCCAAAAACTTGATCAAATGGCGACCAAAGTCGCACTTCGAGAGTTATCCGAAGATTTTCTTTCTTTGTAAAACTTCAAGAACTTTTCGAAGATGTCCATTGTGCTCCTCCGAGATGCGACTGTAAACCACAATGTCTTCGCGATACACCACAAAAAATCATGAAGACAGGCAAAAAATGTTGTTCATTGCTGCCATGAACGTCACCGGGACATTTGTGAGTCCAAACAGCATTACCATGAACTCGAAATGCACATAGTGAGTCTGGAACGCCGTCTTCCTGATGTTGGCGTCCGCCACGTGAATATGGTGATATCCGTTACGTAAGTTGACTTCGGTGAAAATACGAGCCCCTTGGAATTGGTCAAAAAGTTTGTCGGCTCGGGGAAGAGGGTAGCGGTTCTTGATGGTAGCGCCATTCAACACCCGGTAGTCCATGAACTTCCGCATCTCGCCAGTTTTCTTTTTGAAGAACAATACAAGTGCAGCATACGGTGACGTGGATGGGCTTTTGAACCCTTGACCGAGCATCTCGTCGAGCTGCTTTTTCTTAGCTTTGTCAGTTTGTGATCGCTTATCCGATAGGCCCCTCCAACTGTGGGTTGGCTGCCCGGTTTCAAGTTGATGCGATGGCTGATGTCACGTTGAGGTGGTAGGGCTTTTGGGACTTTGTCGGCAAAGACGTCCACAAACTCTTGGATGAGTGGTGCAAACTCTTCGGGTACCATCACGAATATTGTTGATGCCGATGAGGCTGATGAGGCCGATGGGGTTGATGAGTCAGCTACTTCCACTTCCGCTTCCTCTATTGGCTTGAGATGTACGAGCCACGCATGAGCTCCTTGTCGTATGTAGTATTTGGCCACGTTGAGCGGTATTGGCTACACTATTTTTGCTTGTTGGCTATGGAGAATTCTTCTACTACTTCCACTTCTGATGCTTCAATTGTCGTCTTCCGTCGCATGCACGGCAGTGGTCCCTTGGCGTTGTTGATTTCAACGTAGACTTCGCCGCTGTTCCAGTCAACCTGCGCATTGTGTCTGTATAGGAAATCTCGTCCGAGATTGATTTTGTGGTCACTCATTGGACAGGACCTCCAGGCCGTTACATTTGGTAGATCTCCCACTTGTAGTCGTAGTGGTTCTGAGAGTCTTTGTATTTGCAGTCTCCCCTTGTTGGTTCATCTTTCAAACACCCCTTGTTTGGTCTGCAAACCCACTTTGCACACAATGTCATTGCTTATGAAACTGCAAGAAGCTCCTCCATCCAATAGTGTTGGTACCGGTTTGCAAATTCTTGCATCCTCGAGGTTGCACTCTTATCAGTATCACCGGTTGGTTGTCCTCGTACCCCTTGTCAAACTTTGCGATCTCAGAAAACCTCTCCGGTGTCGTAGGCCATTCAGATGGGCGATCGTTTGGCGCAAATCGCTCCTTACGGACAAAAGTCTCGTCTTTCACTCCTGCCCTTTGCCGTTTCCTGACTCATTTTTCTACGACTCCGTCCCTTCTTGGCCTACTACTTGCTTTGGTGGTTGCTAGCGATGTCCTCGACTATTCTGCAGTTGTTCTAGGTGTGCGTATCTCCCTAGTTGACGGCGACCACTTCCATCGGAGTCGAGGGGTTCCCTGACTGGTTTTTTTTTGTTCCCATGATAATTGTGGTTGGGAGGTCGCTATTCGTAGAATTCCTGGATCCAAGTATTGTAGTCGGCGGTGTTGATCCTTTCTAATGTTGCAATCATCCGGGGTAAGTGATTTTGGATGCCATAAATGGTAATCAATTGTCGGATGTCTCGTTTGAGGTCGTTGTTGTCGTGAAAACAGAGCTCGTCAAGGGTGATGTTTGCACCAATGATGACCTTGTGGAATCTCTGCGTGTACTCTGTCACGCTAGACTGCTGACGAAGATGTTGGAGCTTGTACCGAGCGTTAGACTTCTCATTCAATCGTGCAAATCGTGCAAGCATCACGCACGAGAACTCTTTCCACTCGGTTGGTGGCGTCAGCATGTCTTGCCACTATGGGTTGATCTCCTCCAAGGGTAGAATGCTTGCGGTCATCGACATGAGACGAGTGCCATTGGCCGTCTATAAGGTCCCATCGGTCTCCTGCTGTCATTGGATGGATTTTAGATCAAACCAACTTAGTGACGTGCCACGCAGAAGCGCGGCCGTGAGGTCAATTTTCATTCTCTTGTTGATGACCCGAGCAGCGGTGAAGTACACCTTCAGACGTTTCAGTCACATCCAAACCGTTGGTCCCTTTGAGTTTGCAGGATCGAATAGTTTGGGAGGGGCTGGGCGAATCTTAGGTTTGCTCGAGAGTTGGGTATTCCTCTCAATGAGCACCGCCTCTCCTGCACTTGCATTGCAAAGAGCATCCATTACGACGTTGAGCTGTTGGAGCAGATCACTGTCCATTCCCTCAAGCACAGAGATATGGTTCGCGAGTTCCTCATTGATCCATGCCTTTTGTCCAGTGCCACCTCTTATTTCTGCTCTCATCGTCAAGGTTCTCGGTAGGGGCGGCTGGTGTACCGCCGTTTGATCCGTGACCGGGTTGGTCGTTGGAGCCGCAGGGGTTGATCCAGCTGTTGAATAGCCTGCCACGCCAACGTTTGCTGTCGCTTTAGGGTTCACGTGCATAGGCACGTTCTGCTCCTCCATCGCCAAGTAGTCGCAAAGTCTGCAAAGTCTTGACGTGCGAGATGCGCTGACGGCTTGTGCGAGGTAGAGTAGTTAGATGCCTCTCCAACACCGCTGCGCTCTGATACCAAGTGTTATGCCGAATGGAGCATAGATAGTGAACATGTAGAAGTTGCAAGTTACAACACAATTAAGATTTTGGGACACTTGAGCAATCTTTAACTAGCGGTAGGTGTACTTCGATGACGAGTGTCAAAATGATCAAACATGTATATAGAAGTGTCGAGTTACAAATGAGGTGTAATCGGGATCGTTGGGTCAGTCGTTGAGCGACACGTGTGGAGTCGTGTCGTTAGCGGTCGAATTTGAGAAGCTCGGTCAAGAAATTGGGGGCTTTGAGGCTCGGCAGCAAAGATGCGAGATGAATCTTTATAGATTTAGGTATGTCTCGATGTGTTGAGAAGTGGACCAAAAGGTCGCTGCACTTCTGTTGATAATTCTCGAAACTGGTCGGAGTTGTCAGAAAGTGTGAGAATGATTGCCAGAGGGCAAGGGAAGTTGGTCCAATTGCCCTTGACCATCAGAGTTAAAATGGAGGTCTCGACGCATGGTAGGCTATTTGTGTAATGACAGATATCCCCACTATGAAATATTAGGGACTCGTATACGTCCGATACGCAACACACACTTTGTCTTTTATGGACACTTGGTGTCCGAGCTAGTTGGCCCTCTTTGTTTCCGCTAGTGTACATATGCACTCGGAGTTTCAACAATTGTCATCAAAGTGCAGTTATTGCTTACATCAGATTATCTAACTTTACTAGTTCATCGGGATGCACTCTGCTCTGCACTTCATCCCTTTGAACCATCTATGCCCTCCGACCAGTGTGACACTGTTACGTACCAGACGTACATGAGTCCCTAATCTTTCCGAGTGAACATTTCCATTATTACACAAACAGCCCATCACGTCGCGAGACAGCGATATTCACTCCAATGGTCGAGGACAAACTGGCCAACTGCCCCGCCCTCAGTGGATATTCTCAAACCTTCCGACAGCTTTGACCACTCTCGCGAACCTACGAACAGAAGTATCACGACCTTTTGGTTGACTTCTCGATGCATCTAGACGAATATGGATTTATGAAGATGCATCTCGCATCTTCAAAGTCGATTCTCGAAGACCCCCGAATCCTCGGCAGACCATCTCGAATCCAACCACTCACGACACGACTCCGCACGCGTCACTTGACAGTCAACCCAACGACCCGGACTATGCCCCATTAGTAGCTCGACACTTGTATATACATGTTTCATCATTTCAACACTTGTCATGGAAGTACACTTATCGCTAGTTATAAA